>VZTA01012715.1:96155-108969 GCA_013398855.1 Mohoua ochrocephala | reverse complement strand
CCGGCGGCCGGGCGGCGCCGCGCGGCGCCAATCGGGGCCCGTGCAGCAACAGCTGACGGGCGGGGCCTCCTCGGCCCTTCCCTCCCTTTTCGTGATAGCCGCGGTGGGCCCCGCCCCGCCCCGCGAGGGTGAGAATGGAATCACAGAACAGAATCACGGAGTCAGAGAATCATAGAGGCATGGAATCGTGGAATGACCAAGGTTGGAAGAGACCTTTAATACTGTCTAGTCGAACCGTCAACCCAGCACCACCACAATCACCCCTAAACTTCTAAACCACATCACCCAGCGCCACATCCAGACGTCTCTTAAACACCACCAGGGATAGTGCCGCCACCACCTCCCTGGGCAACCTATTCCAGTGCCTGACTCCCCGAACAGCCCCCGTCTCAGCTAAAGCCATTTCCTCTGGTCCCCTCGCTGTGGGCAGGGCAGAAGAGACCGGCCCCCGGCCCACAACAACCTCCTTTCAGGCAGTTGTAGAGAATGATGAGGTCCAGCCGGAGCCTCCTCGGGACTAAACAAACCCAGCTCCCTCAGCCACTTTCCATAGGACACGTTTTCCAGACGTTGCTTGGCGGCGGGTCTCGGCGCTGGCGGCCCGCGGAAGGCGAGGCTGTGCTGAAGGGCTCCCGTGAAGGGCTGCGCTCCTTCCCCTCGCAGCCTCAGCCCTCAACCCCGCGCGGCGCCGAGGCGAGGGGGTGCGGGCACAGCTGTCCCCGCCAAGGACTGAGGGTGTCGGACGTCGCTGACCCAGCCCCAGCACTCTCCTCGCCAACAACATCGCCGGGTTAAAACCCCTCAGACACCTCCGTGACCCCGCAAGGGGCGCCTTCTCGGTTCGCCGGGCAGCAACAGGACAAGGGCGCCGTTACCGGAGGCCACGCCTGAGCCGCCGCGGTGTTGGTGGCACTGACGGCCCCGCCGTGCCCGGCCAGCCCTCCTTCCGTGGGCCGCGAGCAGACAGCGCCGGCCTCCCTCAGGGCGTCTGCCTCAAACGTCCCGTAAGGTCTCATTCCCAGTACACCCCATTATATTTGGTAATTCGTGCCATGGTGCTGCAGTTAGGAAATTGCCTCATGCAGGGGTTTGTCACCCTTCGGCTGAAGCTGGTCGTTACTGGAGTAAAAAAGAATATTGGGACGCCTCTGATGTGGTATAGTTACTGGTAACACAGATTCCAACCTGTATGAGGTTCAACTGAAATCTGGCAAAATGAGTTTTGAGGGAATAGACTGTGACAGAAGACCGAGTTTGGAAGTCACCATGACTTATAGAAAAACTTAGTTTACAACACAGTTTATCGCGTTGTGGTTTAACCCCAGTCACCAACCAAGCTCTCCATCAGCAGGATGGGGGAGAGAATCAGATGACTTTATTCTATTACTCACTTTTAATTATCAACCCCACTTTCAGGGCAGATCCAAAATGTAGCCCTAGACTAGCGACTATGAAGAAAACTTGCTCTATTCTAACCAAAACCAGCACAACTGCAAAATTTTCTATGGCGTACAAATAATTTTTCCTTCCATAAATGCAGTGTCCACCGTAAGCATGCAACGAGGTGCTTGGTCTCTTTCCATTCCCATTCAGTGGAAAGCTAAATATGGCCCAGTACCCACATGGATGCTTCACCTCCTCTACTTGCTCTCTAAGCCATCCAGACATGAGTCATCTTTTGCCTGGGAGCTGTACAGCCCCCTTCACATATGTTGGTGTGTCAGGAGACCTTCCTAAGATGATAGGTAACTCTGGACTGCTCCTGAATCCTATCTAGCCAGTTTGCAGCATTAGCGGAGCAGCTGTTTCGTGGTACACACTGCCCGAAGCACACCATCCTGTAGGTTTGTTTAATCAAAAACTTATGGTGGCATGGAATATCTGAGATACCACAGCCAGTTAAGAACGTTTTTATAAAAGTCATTGTTTAATGTAAAAGAAATGGTTTAAGATTTGGATCTGGTAAGTGTAGCGCAACCTCAGTTTCTACTGTCTTTATGCATCAACCACCATAGAAGAGACGATAAAACGCTACTAAACATTAAAGGCTCCGAATCTTTTTTGAAAGAAGTGGAAGAGCAAGCACAGACACTGGGTTACTTTCACCGTTGGTAACTAGTGGTCTGGATTGTCTGGCAAAGCAGAATTGGCCATGGCAGTAACCTTCTGTCAGGTGAGCAGATGTAGAGGTAGCCTTTGAGCCAGTATTTAATAAGATGTCTAAATCTCATTTAGATACTTGAATCTCTACAGAGATGCCTGTTTTACTTACATAACCATGGATGGAGTCTCAACTGTATATAAGTGTCCCAATCCATTTCAGTGAGAAGGGTCATACCCTTTTGTACAAAAATCATGAATGCAATTACGACAAAGCTGACTGGTAAAAGCCATCCAATAATAGCACAGCCTTAAGAGAACAAGACCAGCAATCTCTTTTGGTATAATTTGGAAACTTTTTGCCTTTGAGAAAGTTTTAATAGTAATTTTGTATCTCATATTTAGTAAATGGCACAGAGAACAAAGCAGCTTCATTCACATCAGTTTCTTATCTTTGTAAACGGGCTGCTTGCTCTGTGCAGGCTTGGATGGGAAATTTCCAGTCTGCTGTGGAGAAAGTACAGGGCTGTTAATCCTTCAAAACTGCTTAAAAGCTCCTCTTACTTTCCTGCCTTCACCCATCCCCAGTTAACGCTTAAGGCTTTTAGCAGGCGCAAGGGTCTCATGATCTCAGATCCACACATGGGAAGTAAAGAACCCACTGTATTCTTCACCAGGAGCTGCTGAAGCATACTCAGTTAAAGCCATCGATTGAGTAATATGGTTTTCAGCTGTGCTAAGGATGAAGAAATGAGAGTTTTCTCTCATTTATTTACTGTTGCTCCTTAACTGTGCACAAGCAATGTACAACTGTGAACATGCAACATGCTAGTACAGGAGAGAGTTTTCTCTTCCTTGGAAAAGAATTACAAGTTCATCAGTAAGATTCTTCCTCAATATTCATAACTTGCATAAACTGATTTGACAATTTTCTGAATTTATGCTATCATTTAAAGCATACACTTCTGCTTTGATGTTTTCATATCACAAGCACACAACAGTTTAAACCATTACATGTATTCATGGATTTCACTGGGAATTACCCACAGAAGAATTCTGGGGTCGGTTGTAGTTGCCATTGTCACAGTCATCTGGCTCTCTGCTGGAGTTACTCTGACCCCAGCATAGCTTCCAGCAATGTTGATTTTAAGTGTTTCTAATGATAGAGATTCTTTGGTTTCTCTTCAGAGACTATACCACTGTCAGAGAAATTAATGCCCAGATTATGATTTGCCTGTATTTTGTTTTGTTTGAAGTAAATTGTTTCCATCATTGCAAATTCACATCGCACACCCTTTGTCTGCTAATGTGGCTATTTTAAAAGTACTTATTTTTTGGAGTTTCCTTCTGTCAGATCCTGTGCCCTCTAAGTATATTCTTTATATATTCATTACCCTTAAATTTTGAACAGTTACTGCCGATATTTGTTCCTTTAATTAGGGGCATATGTTGTGTTACTTCTGAAATGGTGGCTAATAAAATAAACCATGTGCTTCCTCCATCTCCACTTGGAAAGACAGCGAATATGTAGGAGATGCATATTATAACTATAATATCTATTCCATTTTCTGTTGTTCTGTAGGACTGCTTGGTGCAAAATATGTTCAGAAATCATTGTGCACTCTAGAAAGTCTATCAGGGAAAGAGACCACACAGAACAGTTTTGCAGATCTGTAGGAGGATTGTTAAAGAGGACAAAACGCTGCTGTCTCTATTTGAGGAGGTCTAAATGACAGCTTACACCTTTACTTACAGGTCACTGGAGAGCACATATGTAGAGAAAATGGGACCAAGCTGACCCTCTCCAGCAACTCGAGCAGGTTTTATCTTTTCTTATTTCACTTGAAAGAAATGCATGAGAAATTATTAATCCAGCTCTGTGCATGAAGAGGAATGAAAGTATATGAAGAGTTTGTACAGGCCAAAGTTTAGTTTTTTAGAAGTTTTGCAAAACCTCAGGGTAATACTAAACCAAGATTTGCTTGCTCTACCAGGGCACGCTGTACATGCCCCCGAAGCTTTTCTTGCATTCTTCTGCTGAGGAACTCTACCAGCTACCCTTAGCCTTCTGCTTAAGAAAGCATCTGTTGGGTTTTGTACTCAGCTATTTGTAATTATGGGTATGACTCATGAAGTGTAAAAGCATTTTTAAGATTAGTGTGAGAACAGACTCACTGTACATCTGAAGAGTAGAATCAATCCACTAATTCCTGCATTAGTGCTAGGAATACCCACCATACCTATTTAAAAGAAAATGCTTAAAAGATAGTTTTTATATGACAGCAAAATTGAATGATGCATTTTCTAATTCTGATTCATGCTGTAAATGGTACTTCATGATGAGAGACTGTGAATCCAGGCCAGGGAAAATGGATTGTTTAAAACCCATTTGAGCATAAGCTTTAATTTAGGATTCTGAAGGCTGTAGCCCTTTTTTGGCATAGAACCCCAGTTGAGACAAGAGGTGTTTCTGCTTGGATGCCTTGCCTTCTGCCCTGAAAGGACAGTTTTTATATGTAACTCCAGAGATGATAAAAGGTAAAAACAGTGCTATTCGTCATATTGACAACAAAAAGTATAATCTTTATTTTGCTGCAACACTGGGAGATAGCTGCAGCTATCTCCTATTCATTTTTACTGCTTCAAAATATGAAAGAAAGATGAATTTGCTGTGTTGAAACATCTTTGTCTCATGCTTTGGAGACTGACTGTTTTTGTACCTGAAAACTGATGAACAAGGTACAAAGCATTTTTCTTTGTGCAGCAGTTATTTCTAAGCTCTCTGCCAGAGCTGTGAAGCCTACTGAGAAAAGACATCTGATGAGAGTGCCACCATCTCAGGCTCGCTCTGTACATCTGGGTGCAGACAGTTCCCCATCCTTCCATGTTATTACTTAGCATCCAGCAGTCATTTTAAAGCATGTTATTTTAAACTCGATGCCAGACAGGTTTTAGCAAAATCAAATGTTGCTCTGTAATAAGGCTGCAGGCACAATCTGTAGCAGACAGGAGAGGTGGCAATTTCCTAGTTGAAGGATCTGGCAGTGTGACAAACTTCACTTTGCAGGAGCAGTGTTTGCTTGGTACTATAGGTAACTCTGTTATGCTGAAAAATAGATTCCTTGATATACATTTGGAAAGCACATTTGGTAGAGTGGTTCAGCATTTCCTTCATTTAACTTTGCCCCAAAGAGATTTACAATAAAGCTATTCCCTGTTGCAAGACTGGAAGCAGAGGCAAAATTTTTTGTTTTCATTCCTTCTCTTGTCCATGGATAAAACCCCACATATTTTATGTTCCTGTGTGTAGCAGCTTTTCCTACTCTGGATGAACTTAGCATGCTCTTATTTCCTTCTGTCATCAGTAGCGTGGCCCAGAATATGCTTTTCCTTTGGCAAAGCAGTCTCTTTTTTTTTTTTTTTTTTTTTTTTTTTTTTTTTTTAGGACAAACAGTCTGCAATCAGCTTCTCACTGTTTTTTTTTAGCAGGAAACTGAAGGACTGCAAAAATGGAAGATTAGATAAGCGTGAGCTTAGCAACCTTCATAGCCTGCAGATAGTCCAGAGGAGCAGGGACCAAAATATAAAAATGGTCTTAAAAAATGACATTGCTAACCATTGTGGGTGGGGTTGGGTTTTTTGTTTTCTTTTCTTTAGAAGAAACATTTAATGAAAAATGAGTTGATTGAGCTACTCTCTGGAAGAGTTGGTCACATGAACTGCTATAGGATAGTATGGAAATATGCAAAGAAAAAACACATTACTCTCCTTTTACCAGGTAATATTAACATCATGCTGGGTTTATCAGGCTTGTAAAATCAGCGAGTGTGACCACACCTCCCCACACCCGCCCTTCCACTCCCCTGAAGAAATCAAAAAGCATTTTATTCTGGTTTTGCTTCTTAGTCCTTTGGGACTAACTTTATCTTTAATTCTTTTCATTTTAAAGCTTGCAGATACTTACAGTATTTGTGAATTTCAGACTTTCTGTTCCTGCTTTTCACTGTAGATATTTCCAAGGGAATCTTCTGGAAGGACTTCCTTGTTATGTTCTCTCTATCCCACCTTTTCCAGAAGAGACGAATGTGTATAGGTTTAAAAAAGTATTCCTCTGTTCAAGTCAAGTAATTACACTATTAACACAGCCAAAGTAGTTTGTCTGTAAATCTCTTCCATTTTCATTCTCTCTGCTTCATTTTCATTTATTGATTTATTTCTGAGGTTACACCTCTTCCAGTTCTCCAGACACCATAAGCTTGACAAGGAAAATTTCTAGAGTAATACCAGAATGTCTTTTAAAAAGCCAAGCAAATAAACAAAACCCACAAAACAAAACAAACCAAACAAAAAAACCAAACCAGCAAACAAACAAAAAACGCCCCACCCCCACCCCCCATCGACCTGTATACCTGCTTTTAAAAAACAAGCAAATAACAAACTCAAGGTGCAGTCACACTTTTTCACCTCTTCACTTACATATTATAAGGAAAGCTCCAAATTTTGTTTTATTTTTATAAATTAAATCAAGAAGGAAAAAAGGAACCATGGATTCACATTTGTAAGTGAATCCAGAAGGGAGGGGCACTACAGGGAGAGCAGTGCTGAGGAGATATTTGTCTTGGAGAGTCCATGGCCTCTAGACTATGGGCCCTAAAATTTTATTAAGTAACTTCTTTCTTCCAGGTATTAAAAAATCCAATTGTAAAGAAGTCTTCAGTGTTTATGTATGGATCTTGTTAGACCTTGGCTGATTTGGAGGTATGAATGAGTCAGTGCTCCGTCCTATACGCTGGAACAGAAGCTTTCTTTCTCAAGTTTACCATTTTAAGTGCATTTGATGAAATAAGCAAGAAGTGGCTTTGAACATCCACCAGATTTTTAGCCCTCTCCGTGTTTACTGCTTCCCCTACTTGAGCCATATTTCCTGTCTGGTCTTCAAGACACGTATTGCATGTGTTAGCTGGGGAAACCCAAAGAAAATCTGTTTAGATTGCAAATTCGTGTGTTTACAACACTTTTTTTTTTACCTTTTCAGCATACAGAGTAGAATTTGGTCCATATGCTTCACAGTGTACTTGAGCTACATTCACACAGAAGTAGACATTTAGATTGGAGTAGGATTGTTTTGAGACTGAGTAGTCAAATGTTTAGTAACTTCTTGACAGTCCTATTAGACTTTATCACCATAGTTCTGCTTTTTACAGCAAGTGCTTCCTGAAACAGTGTAGGAGCAGCGACACAAATAAAAGTGTCCCCCAGTGCATTGTATTTACTGTGATTGCATTGCAGTGAAAGAGCTCTCCAGATGAAGCCTAGTTTGAACCTTCCCTACTGTAGCAAAGAGAAAAAGAAATCCCTTGTTATCTCAACATTTGTGCCAATTTGCCTGACTTAGCTTTGAATTTTAAGAGCACTTCTGAAAACGAATCACAGTAAACAGTTCAAACTGGAAGTGTCAGCTCTTATGGAAACTAGGGAACATTTGGTATCATGGCTGATACCTACCCAGAATAGAAATCTAATGAAACATTTGCTACTGCACCTTAGGACTAACTGCCTGGTGTTAGGAGAGAAGCTAGGGGTGGTTTAGAGACAAAATGGGGGTTTGAGTGATATAAAAAGGGAAGGTGGAAGTAATCTGGAAACCTAACCCCAAACTGACAAATCAATTCAGACAGCTTCATCTAGTCTCTTGAGAACTTTGGTCATCATTTTTTTTTTCTGCAAGTTTCCTGGTAAATTTTGCCTGGATGTTGTTGTTTACTCCTCTGGGAATAAACACAACCTATGAAACCCAGGGTAGGAATAGTGCACCAGAGCAATCAGAACACAGGCAATTCTTAAGACATGAAGGAGCTATTTTATCTACTAGCAGGGAAGCCTATTACAGTCGTCTGATTATGAGTAATTGTTTGAGTTGCAATTAAGATCTTCAGATTAATTTCCTGAATACCAGCAATTACTCGCTATACTACAAGCTAAGTCATAAGCTGTTCTGATGCTGTTTGTTCAAAGGCCTTCACTGTCCTTCAGATTCCTGCGACTTAATCTATCTGTAACTTTCCCCTCTTCCATTTACTTCCATTGTTTCAAGTGTCATGTAAAAATTTTTTTTCTCCTTATTAGAATTAGGTGTACTCTCCCTCTGGAAATCTGCAGCTGGACATAACTTGGGCTGATTCTGCTACTGTAGCTGCAATATGCTGTGTCAAATCCTAAACGTCAGAGTATGTGCTTATTGCTACATTTTAATTGTTGGTAGCATTCTGTGACCAATTTAGACAGGGGTAGCAGAGAGGAAGAGGGTATGAAATGGAAGTTTGCAGTGGTAGAGGATGCACTGGTCACTATGTGAGGTTCACATCTCCTGACGAAGGCCACAAAGCTGCAAGGACCACAGAGTTCAGGGTGTGAATCTAGGGAGAGTACTACAGCTACCAACATATGCAAATCCTTAGGGAAGGGGGAGTTTGAAAACTCAGGAATCCAAGGAGTTAACTCTGCATGGTGAGCAGTGCACAAGAAGTCGGCATTGGTGCTTGACTATTTTGCAAGTAAAATTTTACATCCTTGTTTCATCAGCTAGGATGCTTATTTGAGCAGTGCCACCTCCCTCCTGGGAGGGCGGAGTTATGAGTGACTGTAAACTTTGGAAGGATCAGAACAGCCTTTCCTCTAGTGGCCTAGCTGTTTTGTTGACTCAGCTTTCAGAAAATTCTGGTTTTATAAATTTTTGTCTTGAGAAATGTGGGTTAAGTTGCGCATGTCAAAAGTTCAGTATAAATGTGATTTTTGTGGTGCTTTTGTTCGGAATAGCTCTAGTTTAGAAAATTCTTTATTGCAGAATTTGTGCAGTAGTAAAGCTGTTCCTACGAAACAGTTTACAGTAACTGTCAGCATCAGATGTTTTGTAGGCACTACATTTGCCACCTGGCAACCACAGTAGGGTAATTGTGCTGCAAGTCATCCATGTGTGCAGCTCTGTCAGATAAAGGGATTCTGCTGCAGGACTACCCACCAGTCATTAGTCATTAATGACAAGATATCTTTCTTACAGTACAAAGTGCTCTGGAGATTCCCCAGGGTGAGTGCACAGGGCTTCAAAACAGCACTGCATTTTCCTGTAAAAGAAAACCTATATGGTATTCCTTATGATGAGGTCTCCAGTCAGCAGTTATTCCCTGCAAGGCAACTTTTGTAGGAAATATTTGAATTTTTTCTTCCGCTGCATTTCAGAATTCCAGAACTGAAAGTGCATATTCTTTGAAGCTTATATTAATTGCTGTAAGAAATCAGATTCACTGTGCTACATGGAAAAGTATATAATCCTTTAAAAACAACGAAGACATTCTTCTTTTTCCTGTCTATTCCGTAGATGCTCTTACACCCCCTCTGAATACCTGCTCTCCATTTTAGAGACCTCTTTGTTTTTTGAAGAGTCTCATGTCTGCTAGACTTTCCTGTGAAGCTTCTCTGCTATTACTCATTACTGCAGCTATACTAATGATGGATATTCTGGACAGCCTAGACTCTCCAGAGTTAGACACTGTGCTGTTCCCATTTTGGCAGCTGGCCATGGCACTGGCTGAGTGCTGGCAAGGACAGCTTGCTGTATTGGGGCTTGTGGGATATTGCAAATTGAGTAACGAGGCCTTACAGTGAATGCTGCTGCTGGGAGAGCAGTTACTTATGAACATGGCAATTCCCTTAATTCCTTTAGTCTTCTGAAGAGTCAAGGACTCTATGGTAAGAATATTAGCAAGAAAAACAGAGAGCAGGCAATCTGAAGGACAAGAAAAATGCTTTAAAAGCTAAAGGAGAATACAGAACGCTAGGAGGCAGTGTCAGTATCACGCCAGAAACTTGTGGAGGTTATCCTAAGCATGATAGCTCCTCTCCATTATACTTGTTGTTGAAGCACTGTATGGAAAGACTGTAGCTTCAGGTGGGATATAGGATATCAGACATGAAGTGATTCTGGGAATAGTCTTCTGGATTTTGGTACACATTTTTTTAACAGAAAAATCAAGAAAATGTGTAGGTATTCAAACAGGAAAGGTATTACTAGGGCACAGTTTAGATCTGCTCACAGTTTTAAGTGTGAGCAGTTTAGCTTTGTATAGTGTATGGCTTCTCTTGGAGCTTATTTGTTATCAGATATCTGGATAGGGATGTGACCAGTGTGATTATTTGGATCTCATATTTCTATTTTACGTAGTAATAGTTACTTCTGTTTGCTGGAGTGTCAGTGTGTAGCCAGAGTTCCTTTTCTTTACTTTAGTTCCCATCTCTGCAGACCTGTCTGTTCCTGGGAGAAACACTTTTGTTCCAGTGTAGGCTGGTTGTGTTCTCTCAAATAAGTTGACTTCTTTCCTTGCATACAACTTTGTGTGTGGCAGAAGGGTGATAAAAGCGGAATCCTTGCCTGCACTATTTTATTTTAAAATAAGCCAGGGATTTTCACGTTTTCAGAAGGTTAACAGCGAGACTACGAAAGCTTTTCACGTGTTCTGGTAGAATCCCCTTTCTTATTGTATTAGATTACTGTTGGCCATGTATGCAGTTTTAGAGATTTGAATTTTTTCTTCTACTTTCCTTCAGACCTATCCTTTCATTTAAGCAAATCCAAATCTACATTTGTATTCTGATTACATCATACATAGCCTAATAAAAATAAACACCACCACCCGTCACTCTCTACATAGCAGCAGCCAGTGACAGAAACTGTGGCCCACACTCATATGTTAGCTAATTTACTGTACTGAAATGGAAAATCCATGAGTGGAAGTCATGAGAGGGTATTCCAGTGAAAATCACATTTAAAACTAGCTAGTACAAACCTGGGTTTTTTTCTTTTTTTCCCCTCCTTTTTCCCTTTCCTTAACCAAAAACTTTGCTCTAACTTTATGAGGCTAAGGTAATGGTGGCCATGTAAACACTAGAAAGAATTCAAAGCTTGTTTGACCGAGCAGCAGTGGGTTTTTACTCACAGTTTTGCACTGTCTAGGTCACTGCTTGTAGCCCAGTTTTGTTCGGGTAGAGATGATGTGACACGATGCTTCTTCAGATGGCAAGTGCAGTGCTCTCTGAATCCCAACTGCCAACTGAAACCTTGGAGCTATATTTGAGTAAAGGTACGGTAAACAGATTCCCTACCAGCATGGAAGAGTCAACTTCAGACGCTTAGCTGCACTTACTATGCAGCCAGCCATCCTAGCCTGGTGTACACACAAACTTTATACACATTTATCAAATGTTTCAATTAGCTTTTTTTCTGGTGAATATTAAGCTCTTTTGTAGGAGGAATCTTGCTCCTACTCTGTTGCGCTCTTTTCAGGGCAGACTAAACATATTCGTGTTCTAAATGTTTATTTTTTTCCCTCTTTAATTTCCAAGTTCTAAAGGGACTTTGTCATGCCAATGCACCTAAGCCATTTTCACTCCCTGTAGATACCAAATTTGCCCCTCCTCCCAGTGTTTGCTTCACCTCTCCCTTCCAATACACAGAGAAGTGCCTATTAAAAAAAAGCTGCAGTTAGGACACCAAATTACTAGATACACTTAACAGCAGAATTAGAGATCAAGAACTTGGCACATTAAATCCGTCTTGGCTCAGCTTTTTTGGTTATTGCTGAATCAGCTTAGGGCACAGCTTTAAAATTGCATCAGCAATCTTATTATTATAAATGGGAAATTTTGTTAGGCTTTTCAATTGGTGTTCCCTCACAAAGACCCATCTCTTCTGGAAAATACCTTATACAACACCCCCATTTTCTGCTGTTAATGTGTTCTTTATGAACAGTTCTTTTGTGAGCTAAAGGAGTCACGTGAACTGTACCAATGGCTGGAAGCACAACTTTGCAAAGCAATGCTGGCAGAACTCTTCAAAAGCTCTTCAAATGCTCGTTTCTCCTCACAGCATGAAAGACTGTGCATGATGTGACCCATGCAAATACAGATGATAACCGGGTTTCTTACATAAAATAACTTAACAGAAATTTCCAGCTGCCACGTCCCGTAACAGCGAGCTTGCCTCTACCTTGAGCCAAGTGTTAAAGGTGTCCAAGCTTGTCTGTGAAAGGCTTTAGTGATTTGCTGCTGCAAGAACTTGAAATAACTCAGCTATTTCCAGCCATGTCTGTATCACCAGAGTCTGGAGTGGTGACACATGCAGAACAAAGAGGTGTGAGAGGAGAACATATCATACACAGGAGTTAAGTGCCGTGACTGGAGTTCCCTTTGGGATCTACCACTACCATGATCCGGGAACTGGGAGACTTCCCCCACTTATCAGGTGTGTGTGATCTGTCGAAATCTGTTTTCAAAACAAACCAAGTCATGTCTTCAACAGTGACGAGCCCTTGGTCATTATCATTAGGTGGAATTAAGCTACAGGATATGTGCGCACTTTATGACCCTTCAGGTACTTTCTGAGTCTCCTCTGGCTGGAGTGACTGTAACAGAATGCACTTCGTTTTGACTGTAGTGGGAGAAGCCTCCAATATCCATGTTAAAGGTTCTGGGTTGATTCCTGCTGACCTCTCTATAGGCAGGCCTCTTATATATATGTAAATGATTCACAGTCTTTCAGCTTTATTGAATGTTCTAGGTCTTAGATTTCTACCTTAAAATAAGTTGCAGCAGCACAATTTGTGGGGGCACATTAACATCTCTCGAAGACACAGATTACTATAACGCTTTCCCCCCCCCCCCC
>VZTA01012715.1:40280-93478 GCA_013398855.1 Mohoua ochrocephala | reverse complement strand
TGCTGAGATAAATGTTACCGGAATGACCCGACTGCAAGGAACTGAACTTAAAGTTCTTTGAAAATAACGAGGAGTTTAAGTATTGCCGCAGTAACACAATACTGGTATTTTCATTTTAAATGTTAGAAGCCGAGTAACTGGATTTACTTGATTTTCTCTCGGCTGTTCTGCACTCAGTTCTGCTCAGTCTCTTAACCGTACACCGCCTGCGATGACCCACGGCTGCCCTGGACAGCTGCTTACCTAAATGGGCACTAGGAAAAGACTACAATAGCATTCAATTCAGCACACAAGCTGCTGCTTCCTAAATTAAATTAACAGTTCTATTATCTATCAAGTGAAGAAATTCATGCAAGAACAGAAAAATTGCAATCTGCCAGCTTCTCTAAAGGCATCCACCAACTTATTCTTGCATATTTCTGCAGCTAGTGCTCTTTGAGGTTGGCATGGCAGCCCTAACCATTGATCTCTGCATTTTGGCACTAATCAAACTGATACCGCTTTTTATCCCAAAGTCGTACAGAAGCTGATTGTATAGCTTCATAATTCCAAATTATAATTACATTTAAATAGGCTGTTTATTTTGAGGAAATACTAAGATCCTCATCTTTTACTCTTACTAGCTGCACTGATAACTACATAGAGTAGTGGATGTAACTAGGTTAAAAATAGTAGTTGTCTCATGATGTTTCCAGAAACCTTTAGGGTGTCTATTCTGTGTTGGATCAGCAGTGTGCAGTGAGCCAGACAATCTCATGTGCCTGTGATTGTAGTGCAATGTCTGATTCTGTGCTTGTGAGAAACTGCTCAAACAGGCATTCAGTTCATGTCAAAGACATTCAGAATAGCAGGAGGATTTTCATACTCTGGGCACCCTTTTTGAAGAAGGGCCTAAAATATTGCTGCTGGCAGAAAGGGAGATACACTGACAATTCCTAAGCAAGGATTAGCATTCCCTTTCCTGTGTCTGTGAGTCAGCTTTAGCTGACTTGACCTTTTATTCTTTAGTATTTGCTTTTGCATTTTCATTGATGTTGAGCCCTCAGTGGGAAGAGACAGTGATTAAATTTTTCCCAAGGGTCTGAAGTGGGAAATGGCAACTGAAGGATGATAATTCAGTGAATGGCTGTGCAATTCAACCAGACAAGGGGCAATGCAGATACATTGTGGCAGCATTGTATGATACCCTAGAATATCTCCACAATAAGCCGAGCTGGTTTTTTCAGTCCTTTACTGGTGATGCAGATATCCTGGTGGTTTTGATGGCTGTCATATCTTATTTGCAGAAAAATTAACTATGCCAAAACTCACTATGGTAATGTAAGCTGCAAGACTTTCAAATGTCTAGGCTGACATTTGAACGGACGGATTGTTCAACGAGAGGCATTTCCGTCCTTTATATGTTTTAATAAACTGTTAAGGCTGAATTCTTTTTTCCTTTTCTTAAAAAAAGTTCTGGATGTTAAGGAAAATGAGTACTTGCTAGCACAGTATGTAAAGCTAACCATTTTTACAAGAGAAAACCAAAGCTCTTTATTGTTAAATTCCACAGACAGTGACTCTGTTTATTAGCCAGGGTGATGACATCCGTTCTTCCTTTTTAGCCAATGTGAGCTTTGGAACCTCCTCGCTATTTCTAGTGAGGGTTAAACATCCTATCACACATGGAGCTTATTTCTAGTGTACTCCACTCTGGGAGCTTTCCACCAGCAGCAGTGTGCCGGGGTGCCAGCCTAAGGAGGGCTTTGGGAGGTGAAATCTTTGTGGGTTTGTGTTTTGTGATGGAATTCTGAATAATGTGACAGCACTTTATACAGATGGGCAAGAATGGGGAATTTCAACTCCTGCTTCTTCAGTGCATGGTTGCAGTTGAAAAATGAAATGTGTGTCCAAAAGGAAATAGTTGGGATAAAGCTGTGTAGTGTTCACTATTTTGTGCTTTTCTCACTCTTTCTTCTAATTCCTGCTTTCCCTTTGCCCAAACCCTTCTGATGGGCCAGTCTTCCACATCTTCCTGCTTTAATCTCTAATGTGCCTTTAGTGACCTGTTCATGAGAAGAATTCTTTATACTCTTGTTTCCCTGCCATATAAAACATCTGCAATTGCCACCTTCTAAAAATTTTGTTGTGCTCAGGTGTTCCATGTATGAAAGACAAGAAAGATCTTGAAAATCACCAGCTGATCTGTATGATAGAGACACTTATATGGTTACTGTGCTATGACCCTACTTTAGCTACCACCTTCCACTGCCCAGGTGTAAATGGTCGCCCAGATCCTAGCAATGTCAA
Source organism: Mohoua ochrocephala (assembly GCA_013398855.1). NCBI lineage: Eukaryota > Metazoa > Chordata > Aves > Passeriformes > Acanthizidae > Mohoua > Mohoua ochrocephala. The sequence goes on along the minus strand of VZTA01012715.1, from coordinate 91,189 downwards.
CTGTTTAGTCTTGAAGAATACGAAAATAAAAAATAATGTCATAAAAAGCTTGAGAAGGGAGATATATTTATTAAAAATAATTGCCTTCTCCCTAAGCCTGCAAGGGGAAAATGGCATCATTTCCTTGTGGCACTGCACATAATGACATTTTCAGAATGATTGTTCAGAGCACAAGGTGAGAGGAGTTTTCATGCAGCTACATTCAGTGTCATAGAGACAGTTTATTTTGAACTGGTGTAAAGAAAAAGGCTGCAGGGTTGGCTTCAAGTTAAAATCAAGTGAACACAGTGAATTAGTGCCTTCTGGCCAGGGGCCTCAGCATCTGCAGAACTGGCTGCCCACACAGCATCCTGTTACTGTGAAGGATGAGATTCCCCCATTTAGGAGGATATTGAAGGGAACTAAATTATAATTAGAGAAGAAGTACTGCGTCACAGTGGGCATTAATTCCCCTACTTGTCAATAATATCAGCGAAGAATATATAGACTAAGTAGACAAGGAGACTAAATTGTACACCTGAGGCTGGTCTCACCAGAGACAGCTGAGACAGTCTTCATGCAATGCAGGGTTTGTAATACTTGTGTGCTTGTTTAGTGTATGGATAGCTCCTAGGACTGTCAATATACAGTCACCTTCCTTGGGATACCTTACCTGTGTTATTCCAGTACAATTAATTCAGCTTCTGTTCACTTTTGTAAATGGTAGAAATCAAGATATCTGGCACAGTAGGTTAAAAACTATGCTTATAAACATGTGCAAATGAGAAACTTCTAAGATGCACTAGAACTGCAGAGAAGGAAGATGGGTCTGTAGTCTATGGTTTGGCACGAGCTGAGGGAATAGACAATAAGTGATTATAAAGACAAATTTCAGTCTAGAGCATATAAAAGAGTATCATAAATCGGAGGAGGTGGTTCCTTCACTCAATAACAGGCATACAATGGCAATCATCCATGCTCTGAGGTAGCTCGGAAGGTCTCTAGTCCAACCCACCTCTGAAAAAAGGGCAAATGTCAAGATTAGAGCAGATTGCACAAGGCCTTGTCCAGTCAAGTTTTGAGTATCTTCCAGGCTGGAGATTGCACAGCCTTAGTTTCAATATGTTCCAGTGTTTCCCCCTCACTGTGAAGAATTCTTTTTAATGATTTAACAGAAATTTTCCTTCCTTTCCTTTCCTTGTGACTGTTAATTCTTCTACATCTGTTTTTTTCAGCCACACTCACAGTTGCATGGAAGTGTTTTACCTTGGTAGCTTGTCAGAGCTCCATAAGTAGCTCTGTGCAAGCAAGCGTCCTATCTCCAGTTAATATATCCACTGCAAACCCTTAGGTTTTTATTAATCTTACTTACTATCCTTTAGAAGAATGCAGAACATCAGGGAATAATGGACTTGATAGGTTTCCAGAAGTCTGCTAATTCATTTCAAAGAGTGAGTATTGCAGTTATTATTTTGACAGATGTTTCCTTGTTTTGTCCTAGACGAACCATTTGATTGCTGATTTTTAAAGATTCCCCAGTTAGTAGTGTGCTGACAACCTCAAGGGGGGAAGTGAGAGTTGTGCTTTCTTTTTCTTTGACAGGAAATTAGTCAAGGTTGACATACTGGCAGTTCAATAGGGCACATGTTTTGGCTAAATACTGCTGCTTATTACTCCTTCTCCTTTGCATGCCCCTGTGAAAAGCCCCAGCAAGTATACATCACTAATGTTCTCAATAACCCTGCAGTTATTAGGAAGCATTTAACTGATTTGGCTCCCTCTTTGGAAGTGAAATACACGTTTATGTGCGTAATTTGCAGGTTTGAACAAGAGTTCAAACCATCAGCTGTCTCTGAACTCAGGTAGAAAGGCAGAATGAGAAGCTGTTTTGAGATTCTGTTCAAAAGTAGATCTTGTTTAATCTAATATTAACTTCTTCTGTACCAAGAGGTAATAGAAGGGTTGTTCTGTCCTGCTAAATAGTGTTATTTGCTTTGTTTCTGGTGGCTTCAGAAGGTCCCCACATGAATCTTAAATGCTGTAAACACATGGCTGCCCCCAACTTCTTCTTGAACGCAGGTGGCAACAGGAGACAATGAGAAAAGAAAGATCAGCACAATAGGCAGTGATGTGGGTGCAACAGCAGCAGCTATATAGACTGGCTGTTTTTTAAAACCACATTGTAGAATTTTAAGTAAATGTTTGACAATATGCCGCTGCAGAATTTTGTAAGAATCCTTTCTGTTCATGATAAACATAAGGAAGGAAACAGTAGGCTGCAGAGGTGAACAGTGGAGCTTGCTAACAGCTGAATATGAACAAACAGCAGATCAGCTCTAGGAGCACATAAATTGAGAGTATGACCTGAAAATAAGTAGGGGTAGATTAGGAAAGGTTTTGGAGAATGAAGGTAGGAGAATCAAAAAAGGATCTTTCAAGCAGGTTTTGACAGAATCATTTAAAAACTACCAGAGTAAATAGTGTTGTTGAAGGAAATCGGTAGCGTAAAGAGACTGAAACAACAGTTTTAATTATACCCCTAATATGTTAGGGGAAAAACAAAAGTAAGGGAAAATTCAGTAAATAAAGTACAATAAGTCCAGAATGTACTAAGACCACTGTGCATGGGGGGTTTTTATAATGCTGCTTACGAGGGGCCAGGAAAAGAAAGTGGGAGAAATGAAAACATTTGGAGCAAGGTGATTTCAGTGTCACGCATTTATCAGGGGGAGCTGAATAGTGAGATAACTGCACATCAGTATAGCTTAGAGAAACTGTGGAAGCTCCTGTAGCAACAAAATAACTGCTAGAAGCAATTTAAAATGAAATGACTTCACAGAAAAAAAAAAAAAAATCAATGTGCAGAAGTCAGTCCAGAAGAAGGACTGAGTAGCGAGGGGAAAAAAATCTACACATTCTTTTAGACCTCATTAATCAATTTCATTCTTTGAGTTATACACATAAAGTATTATGCAGTTTCCTCTGGGGCTGTAGCAGTGCTTGCTGAAGGGAATAAAGGCAGCATCTGGGCTTGAATGTCCAAGCACTCTTGGTGGTGTGTAAGGGAGTATTAAGGAAAACTTGTTTACCAGCATTTCATCTCCCTTTCTATTACCTTTTTTTTCCCCAGGAGGTAAGTCAGTGTAAGTTTGACCTTTCTTCTCAGTGGCTGGTTACAGCCAGCCCACTGCAGGAGTCGGAGTGCCTTCCTAATTTCCTGCTGAATAATACCTGGTGATCTCATTACAATGTATCCAAAGCAATCTGATTACCATGTATCAAAATTAGCAATTTTTAATGATACACAAATAATGGCCAATACAAAAGCATTCACTGCCAACAACTATAATATTCTCTTTGAAGCCAGAGGAATTTCCTCAGGATTTAAATTCATTAATGACTTACTTCTTTCTGCAGAGCCAACTGGATTCGGTTTGTCATGATCAAAGCTCTCTGGGTAAAAAGAGAATGAAAAATGAAGAGAAGCAAACAAACACGTTTTCTTTCCAGAAATCTGCTCTATGTATCTAATTTGCTTAATGTATCCTTCAAAAATGCTTATAGACTCTTACTTCCCTCTGTACACTTCTTACAGTGAAGGATTTTTCTGTCCTTATTAAAATAACAGCAAACTTATTTAAAAAATAGGAAAGTCTTCAAGGGGGAGCAGATTTTTTCACGGAAAGCAGCTGCTTTGCAATCTGTACATCATCATCAGAAAGGCAGAAATTTATTGTATGAACTTACGAGCAGCGAAGTCTTGTCTAGAAAAATATACTATGTCTCAGATTATCTGAGTGCTATTTCTAGTCTGAGTCTTCTAAGAGTGTAGGATTTCTCTGGACACTCTACAGTAAGAGAGGGTAATGAGAGGTTCTTCTCTTAAATAATGCTGTTCACTGCTTTGATTAGGTTTTTGCTTTCTTTAATTCGGATTATGGCGGACACTGTAGAAACTGCATGCTTGGATCAGACAGGGTGAAGCAACGAACACTTCACGTCCAAGTGTATGGTTATGCAGGATGCTGGCTGCTGGCCTCAGTGAACAAGGGAAGATGTTTGTGCAAAGACACTGCCAGGATCCCCCAAACACACACAGAGAATACAAAAGCACGTCACATTAGCTCTACATTCCGTGTGCTCCACTAAGAAATTCTCAGCTCAAACTGCTTAGGTCAGTCCCTCTGTGCGGCAGTAGTCAGGTTTTGAAAAGTCCATGGAAAATGATTTTCCAAAGTGACCAATGATTTCGGTACCTCTGTTTCCAGAACTGAATGTGACATGCTTAAAAGGAAATCATCTTCCAGCATGGAGTTCCTAGTCCCTGGTCACAAGGATTTGGGGATTATGCTATTGTCTCATCACCAATTCCTTGCTGAAGAGCTGCCAATGAGCAGGGAGCTTCTTGGCTACATCTGTGAACTCTGCTTCTGGCGAGGGAGAGAGAACCCCAGGCAGGCTCACTGTGGAAGCCAGTGTTGCCCACATAGGTGTCAATATTACACCTGTATTTCAGAGGATGCCATGTGTCATGAGATCCCTTGGGTCCGTTGGGATCAGCCATCCCAATTGAGTCCCCTCTCAAGTTCTCATGCACCCGCAGCCTCCTCACTGGTGAGGAGGCACAAGAACAGAAAAGATAGTTGCTTCTGGCGGAGAACATTGTGATCCTTCCTTGTGGCCTGAAATAAAAGTGAAAGTAGGTCACTTCTCTTCGTTTGAATAGGTACTCATTGGCACATTATCCAATTAAATTATTCTCTTATTAAATATTTCCAGAAAGTGTGACCTAAATTATTCTTGTTCATAGATAACTGGCAAAACCCCCTCCCTTTTGATGTATCCAAGAGATGTTTTAACTTGACTCTCTTACAAGTGTGGCAAATGGCAAGGAAACTCCCCTCCCTTCTGCTGGAGGCATCGCTCTTGGCTCTTGTCTAACACTGAGGCAGAACAGATGTTCTGATTTTGCTCCTAACACAATCTCTACGTGACCATCCATGAATTTAGTTGAAATCAGGTTGTCCATCAGTGTTGCCCTTTCCTGGAGTTATCATGAAGTGTTAGTAAACCAGTATGTTTATTTGATTTGAAATCAGAAATGTGCAAAAGACTATATTAAAATATACTTAATGTTTATTTTTAAAGTTTCAGATTAGAAGTACAAAGTATAGGTTTACTGGTTTTGTTTTGTCAATCCACCAACACTAACAGATGCATGAAATGTGAAAGATGTATTCCTACTGCTTTATAGTAGTTTCAGTGAACATGTGTCTGATGTTCCTTGTGTATGTTAAGAATATCTTGAAGCTCAAATGCTGATTTCATAGGTATCATGAGGAAAAATGCTTTTATGACCATTTAATATAAAATGTGAATAATCTGAATTATTGTAAGCTTCAAAACACTCTTATTCCTTAATGACCAGCAGATCTGAATAAATGTATTATATTGATCAGCCCTTTATTATAATCCTGCCTACAGGAATTAAAACCCAGGGTGAACAGAGGAAAAATGTCATCCAAATAGATGTGAAGATAATAGTTCAGTCCTGAGTGCAGTAGATTTATATTTGTAAAATATTCTGCCTTTTAATGCATAATTTCATTTCTTTTTAAGCCAATTACATTTCAGTTTTTTCAGACTATTTGGTGTAAGAAGGGAACTGGATTGGACTTGGAATCCAATAAATATTGAGCTGTGTTGTTGTTCTAATGTGGTTTCTGGTTGTATTCCATCTACCCTACATCTATCAATATAGACTGATGGTAGATCAATCTATATCAGCTCTACCAATATAGATACTGTGTTCAATAGACCTTCATGCACTCGGGTAATGGAGGTGTTTTTAATTAAAACATATAATGATTCAAACAAAATATAAACTAGTAAAATAAAATGCAAATTTCAAACATAGTTCTGTAGTTCTGTTAGTTCTTTTGTCAACAATGTACTTTAATTCCATCTTTTTCATGGTAATGACTTTGCCTCTTTGAACAACATATCTCAAAGATTAACTGTTCTTCCTTTTCCTCGTTTTTCTATGTAATGTTTAATTCCAAATGTCCTGAGAAGTCCAGAACAAACAGAACTCTTCTGAGATCTAAAATTCTGTAATTTGCAGAAAAAGAACTACTTGGTTGCTAATGCTTAGATCTACCTCTGCTGTCATATTATCCTTCACTTGTAAAGATTTATTTTGCCTGGACCCATTCCAAACTAAACCTTAGTGCTGCAGTCTCAACAGATGCTGATATTTTCAAGTAAAAATGATTAATTTGTATTTTTAGAGAGTATCTATCTCTAGATTTAATATCAAAGTTTATAAATTTGGAAGGAAGACTGTCTCCTGATGACAAGTTTCTAAAATACTGTACTGGATCTGACAGTTTATTTGCAGAGACAGTTCCCGGTCATTCATGTCAGGTCAGAACCGTAAATACAATCTGCATTAATACGATGGAAGAGCAGATCTGAACTGTTATTAATCAGTCTGTGACTGAAGACAGTCGTCACTACCCTTAAACTTGTTGGAGGGGAGGGAAGGATGGGAGAAAGGAGAGGGAGGGACCAACATGGAGTCTACTGCTGGCATGTTGTCCATGTGACACAGGAAAAAGTCTGATTTTTTTCTGTAAGATTCCTGGAAAATCTGGGCTTGGCCAGCGTAAAAGAATTAGCTTTCCTGTGAAGGGCTTTGCTTGCCAGACTAACCCTAAAATATGCAGCAAACCCAAAAGAAATTACAAAAAAATATAGGTGGGGAAGGAAAAAAGATAAAATTTTTAAAATTTATCTACAGAACATTTTTAAGCCTGCTATATGTCACTTTCGCCTTTCAAGGACTAGGATAATACAGCTATTTTTATTCTCTTCCTTCTCCTCATCCACTGCCTAAAATATCCCAGCCAGCAGAATGGATTAGCATTTTCTGCTCCACAGAACTTGATAAGAAAGTGCTCGGTCTGCAGAAGGTGCCGAGAACTTGACTGGCCCTGCTTTGTACAGGAATCAGAAGTTTAGGACCAGAGGATTAGGCAGTAGAATCAATATGTTTGTTCTATTTCTGCCATGCTACTAAGAAGTCTAGTGTCTTTTAAACCAAGGGGAAAGTTTGCAATATATTTTTGGTACTATCGCTGTGTAGTTTGCTTTCTGTGGAAAGTAACATCAGCCCTGCACTTTGCTTTCAGTCTGTGCCTAAAGGGACAGTATCTTCATCTGCTCCTTTCTATTTACGGCATGACCGAGGGCAGCCCTTTAAAACAACTTGCCAAATTGTTTCTAAAGGTCACAAAAAACCTGTTCAGCTTGCTGAAGTTTCATTTATTAGTTTCTAATTTTTTGAGATGTGGAAGGAAAATTAAAAACTGAGTCCACTGTATTATCTCTTCATCAAAAGAACTTTTTTGGTAAATTTTCAACATTTTTTCCATTAAAAACATTTTTAAAGTATCTTTTAATTTAAATGAGGCCTTCATTCTTAAATGGTGTGCATAGATCCATCATCATATGTATTGGTTTTAAAAAGTTAACTTCTCAGGACATGCCACCTGTAATGGTGCTTCTGGTGCAAATGCTGCCCCAATGGACTTTGGAACTTGCCAAGGGATATCCAGGATGAGCCTCTGCTTTGAATGTCTGTGGCAAACTGTATGAAGTGTTTGGAGGCTGTTCTGGGACACATCAGTATGCCTGGGGTACAGATAAGTGCACACTGAGTTTGGAGAGCCTCATCTCCAATCTAACTGTCCAAGATCAGTGTGAAGCCATCTTGAACTTCAGATTTCAGACAACACTTTTAGAAATTATGAGTAGATATCAGAAGTGGTGGTGCATTATGGTATCAACTTGTTTGACATTTGAAACATTTTTGCATCCAAACCATCATAGCCAGGTTATCGTTCATAAAGTATAAATATGAACCATCTTGAAATAGATTTATTGATACAAATTTACTCCTCAGCTAATATGAAGAACCACAACTCACTTAATGCAGGAGAGAAAACGTAATTGGCAGTTCTTTATGACTCCCAAACCCAAGCGGCAGCTAATTTCAGCTGATGTAAAGCAGATAGCGGTATCTCACAGATGGGTAAAGGATAAGAAAGTATGCTTCCCCTTTTGAAGAGGATAACCCTCACACTCACAGCTGGAAATAACTAACTTTTTGGCATTGCTTTGCTTCAGTGAATAAACCTTTGTAGGAATGCAACAGATCAAATCACACCGAACGACTCTAAATTAGACACTTCGTACTACTACACTGAATACGTATTTACAAATAACAGCTCTGCTGCTGAGTATTTGAATCTTCCTCATGTAAAGTGCATGTGCACACACTGTCATGGGATAATTACATATAACATTGTAAATATCCAGCTGCTCGAGGGATATTCTTCCATTTTCTGGGTCTGTTTCTCCTCCGTTTCCACCAAAAACTAAGTTTACCTTTGGTACAAGCATGTTATGCAGCATCTGTATACAGCCAATGCCACTTTGGCCATTTTGTACTGTGTAGAATATATTTCACTGGTTTTGTTTAATCCACTGCTCTGTGGAGAAAAATGTAAAGCCAGAAAAAAAAAAGTAACATTTGCCTTTGAATAAAATTCTAATGCTTCCTTTGTATATTGAAAACTGCATTTCAGACTGGGTAAAACAATTGTCGTAGTTTCTTCCTAAATATCTTGAACTGATTGCAACAGTTTTTAATTTAAAGTGTAATTGCTTTTCCACATCTTTTTTAATGTCCTTGTTCCACTCCTAGAAAGAGATTTTCTGTACTCAACAAGCCTTAAAACAACTATTGCCAAAATCTGATTGTTGAAGATAAAGAGTAAATGGCAGCGTATATAGCTGCAGTCTGCAGTGCCCTGTGAGCCCAGGCTGGTGTGTTTGTGCTGCACTCACAGACTGCCTGAGGCAGGAGCAGGATTGTCTATTTGACCCAAAGACTGATTATTTTTTCATTCTCTATCCTGTCTGTTTTTGCTGTCTGGCACTAGCCTCAATGGCTGGAGCAATATATCATCACAATGTCTCAAACTCAAGTTCTGATGTTAGTTTTCAGCACTTTTAAAACCTTCTGCCTCCTTAGTTTGTCACTTCTTCCTATATGTGCATCAACATCCTGGAGTTACTGCACAGATCATAGGGCCCATAGGTTGCTGCCTCCTTTAGGCAGGACAAAGCTTATCTTGTGCTGGCAAGTCTGATACTGGCTATAGCTGTAGATTCGGCTCTTGTCCTGAAGAGAAGAAATCCTGGGTAGTTTTGAGGCAATGAAATAATTTCTGAAGCATGAGAAACTAGCAGCTGGTGTAGTGCAATAAGGTCTATGCTCACAAGATTTTGTTAATCTCTTTAAGACTGCATTAGCATTCTGTTCTACATATTTTGGTGGTTTTCAATGTGTGAGGACTTTCACCTGACAGGTACTGAAAGTGCTTTGCAAAAGTAAAACCAAATTAAAGGGGAAAGAGGGGAAGCTCAGTCAACCTCACCTGTACTTAGTATGAAGCTTCTAAAACTTCTTGCATGGCAAGAAATTAAACAAACCAACTCCACAAATGTAAGGATAGGATGATATCTAAGTACATCAAGCAGCTAAGCGCAGGGGATGCAAGTTCATTGGTTTTTTCAAAGCGTTTTGAGGGAGTTCTGAGGCAGGCTGTCTCCAATACTATCTCTTTGCTAATACTCTTGCCATTACAGCATCAAGCTGAAGACCTGAGCAGTCGTGCAGGAGCTCCTCAGGGAGAGCAGCCAGGAGCTGCAAGACCCCATTTCCCAGCTTCTCTTTCCAATAGGTAGCAAAGATTGACGCCTAATTTAGTGCACATTGTCATTGAACTAAACTGCTGTTTTAGTATTGATTTCAGTGGAGCAAAACAAGACCCTTGCAGTTCTGACTGCAGTTATAATATATGGAAACTGAATAGAAACAGCTGAGGGCAAAATTAATTCCAGTATTTGGAGAGAGGGAGAAAGTTGTACACTTGCAATTATGAGGAACCAAAAATATTTTGAATTAGTCACAGGACATTCAATGTCTTAATAGCACAATTTAAGACCCTAACATAAATAAATTCTGCTTATTCAGAAATTTGTATGCAAGACAGCAGTAAATAGGCTGAGCTAGCAATCCTGTAGAAATTAGCATTCTCACTGGTTTCAAAGCATCGGTCATCTACAATTATGTGTTTGTAATAAACCACTATTGAAGGCTGAATTGGAAAAATAAAGTAGAATATTATTTCACTGCTGACACAGGACTAGTTGTATATCCAAACCTGAATATCTACTTTATGTAAGAAGGGTATCACCCCTTTAGTAGGATAGGTATAGAGAAGTTTGGTATTTTGAGCAAACCCTTAGCAGCATTCCATGGCTGATTTCTGCTTTTGTCATACATTTTCAAGCACAAGATGTAAGAAATACTTCTAAATTCAAAAGTACCCTTACCAGAAGAGAGATGTGTTTGTTCTATTTATCACACAGTTCTTGTGTAAGGGGAAAACTCATGCTGCATTTTCGTGAAGTTCCAAATGCAACAATTTGAGAAAACTATTCCCAGCATAGCAACTTTCTTGCACAGAACTGGTGTTTATTTATTTACTTTTATGATATTGTACATATTCAAAATTTCTGCAATTTTGAAACAGTTCCAAGCTATTTCTCCAATTTTTCAATCACAATCTCTACATTTAGGCACTGGTGCTTAATTGAGCATCTTGTGGTGGTACTTCAGTGATTTAAAAGATTGCACACAGATTGTCAGCATGCTGCAATTGCTTTGAAATTCACTTCCCATAAATGTTTTTGCAGCTAAATAGAGTTCTTGGTCTTGCATCTGTATTCAAAGGGCATCCAGTCTCTCTCTCTAGCCTGTGAGACAGAACTCCAACTGAAGAGTCACAGAATTATTTAAAAATAATTATTTGCACCATCCATTGTATGATGGAACACAAAATAGGATCAGATCAAGAACTGAATGTGCAGTTCCCCAGTGTCCTGAAAGCCCTTATTAACAGCAATTAGAAACTCTGGCAGCAGCAAATTGCAAATGTGATTAACCTTAAATGGAAACAATTTTATTAAACTAAAGATCTGATTAGCAACTGAACTGCACAATGCAGATTTTCCAGGTTACAATACTACCACAGCCTACAATTTAATGCTGATATGATTTAATTTGTTTCTTAACAGAAATGCTGTGGTAAAGAAATTTTTTTTATACCAGAAATGTCCATGCTTAAAATAATTCCTGGTGGATTTATTGTTGCTAGTCAGTGGACTGTTTTGGAAATGACTTACAGAACATTAGGGAAAAAAAGGAAGATGGCAACTCATTCACACTGGTGGGCATCTCTTGTTTTCTGGGGTAGCTATAGCAATAGGTATTGCTGCCTCTCTTCCATTCTCTGTAGTGATATTACAAAATGTGCACGGTTTATTTCCAGTATCTTTCCTTCCACGTTGCCCAGCAGAATTAAGGAACAGTCCCTGTTTGAAAGCTGTAAGACATTCTGAGATCATGTGTAATACTGTCCCATAAAATTCCTTGCCTGTTTGTTTTTAAGTTGTTTGTAGATTCAGAACTACCCAGCCAAGCTGTGACAAACAGAGGGAGACAGAATATTTTAGCCAATGTCTAGTGCAGTCATTCCTTTTATTTGTTCAGTTTGCATATTAGGCTTCTCCAGGGAACGGGACATACATTCAACACGTGACACACCTGGAATCAAGCTCTTATGCACAAATCCCCACAGATCTAAACCCACTATGCTCAGTTTTATGGAAGCAGGGAATGTAGGCACAGCTCATGGCCAAGGGAAGACCATGGTCTATGTAGAAAAACCAGTAAGATGAGACCTCCTTAATTTGTAATTTCTAGGGATGTTATTCCTCAACTTTTCTTTCTAGGGCCATATTCCATACAGTTGAAGAAGAGCTCTACAAGGAAAAGATTTTACCATAAATTGTCACATCCTAACTTTTCTTGTAGCATTTGGACGGTTTTCTGTGGAGTTTAGGTAGCACAACATACCAGTCTTTATGAATGTGTGTGTGTGGGTGGAAACAAAGTCTTGTTTACCATTTCATGTAGGAAGTGAAATATTTATGCAATCCATCAGCAAAATAAAATGTATGTGCCTTTTGATACTTCAAGGCTTGTTATCACAGTGCAGTGATGTAGACTTTGACATACTCTGAGCTTTTCTTGTAGAGAATCCAATTTTTGTTTTTTGTTTGGGTGACAGTAGGATGGACAGAGGAATGAATGGAGCATTGTGTGTGCGGTGCAGGGATGTTTAATCCTCACTTGTGAGACTTCTGGCATTATAACGGCCTCTTTTGTGAGGGGAACAATGTTCCTCTTCCACTGCCTTCCCAATTCCCTGGCCAGTGCTGCAGTCCATGCAGTCCTTCTGCCACTGCTGCTGTGTGTCTGCTGTCTCTCCATTCCCCAGCATTTTCTATGGGAAAGGAATCTCATTCCTCATTCAGAAAGCTGGGAATGCAGCTCATTAGAATCTTGGCAGCATGAATGAAGCTTGTCATTTAACATCAGATCTCATTATGGCTCAACAGAAGATATAAATTGTCAGATAGAGAGCAAAACCAGTACAGTATGGATTTAGTAATCTCTTTTTCCCCCCCCTCTATTTTCATATGCTTTTTGAGTGTGAAGTAGAAGAGTTTAAACCTCTCACTGAAGTGTTTTTGAAAGTGATCTCATTTCTTTCAGATCTCCAACATTACTGTGCTGCCCTCTTTCTGCCAGAGAATCCAAAGGTGCTTAAGGAAATTAAGTGCCACAGATATGATGCAAGAGTTGCTGAATGGCAACTCCCTTAACAGGGGAAACGAGTTATATTTATACATTTTCCTTCAATTCTCAAAGTGTCTCCAGGAATTTTGGACATCACATAAAGGATGCCACACTTCCTGCCAAGTCCGGGGTGAAATTCTTTGAGCCTTAAAGAATGTGCACAGTCCTCCTATCGAAATCCTGTGCGCATTCTGGAAAAAGGCACAGTTTGCTCACTTCCCAATTTATAATCCTGTCTAGTATGTTACTGTTGAATTCTTTTGATCTTGAATTATTCCATGTTACAGTTTTAGGCCTGTTTTACACCTCTGTGTGATGTCATCCCTACCCACTTACTCCCACTCCTTTAGTCAGACCTACTCCTGTACTTCTTTTTTGCCATCTTTTCTAAAAGCACAAATTCTCTGGATATATAGCTATATCTATATATATAATGCAGTTACAGTTGGGGAAAATGCTTTGTTGGTTTCCTGTCGTACCTTTTCATGATGAAAGCTAAGAAGACTGCAGTTGGGTAAGTTATTGTTAGTGGCAGAAGATTCTTATGGTACAAACATACATTCCCTCCCTCAATCCATGCAGCTCTCTGGGACAGTCTGGCCCTCCTTCCCCAACAATTCCCGCCTCTGGTGGGGGACAGGCAGCTGCTGCCCTGCATGAGCCCTGCAAGGGTAACGACACAAGGGAGGGAAACAGAGGCAGGTCTTTTTGGCATTACTTTAGTCTTGAAAGCCTTGCTGATGGAGATCTGCAGTAATACCATCAGCACTTGCAGAGCGTCATTTACATGGATGCAATCAGGCACAATCTTTCTCTTCATTCCAAAATGAAGGAATGAGGAGAGAAGAGAATCCTGACACAATCTGCTATGACCGTTGCAAAGGCATTGGTACAAGGAAGGGGGTACTCACTACCCCTTTTAGCCCCTGTTGCAGCCAGTTCACTGAGTTTGAAATTAATACAAAGAAAAAAAATCAGAATCAAGTAAAAACCAGAAACATGGTGAAAACGAGCAAGATGAGGTTATATTATTGAGAGAGGAAGAGAGAGAAGCAGAGAAAGAGAGAGAAAGGAGCTTTATCCCCACTGTTCAAGCTGCAGATACCTCTTTGTCATCCACATATATATTTTAATTTCTTGTTAACTGTGTCCATTTCTGTGATACTTTCTCCTATTTTAACAGGTGTCTTCTGACAATTATGCTGTACATGAGTCTCTGTACTCATGTCATCCATACTTACAGGTGCAAAGCTCCACTTTCACAGTAAATTGAAATACTGAATGTCTGTGAGTCAAGTGACACAGCTTCTCTAGATGTGTTTAAGCCAGTGTTAGAAAAACTGGAAGATCTTTTAATGAAAAAGCACCAGTTATTATTTTAGTTATTACAGGGACCAAGCTGTTTACACTTGTTCAGCTTGTAATTTTTGATCATTTAGAGTACCAGAAGGTATATAGACATCTGTGGCTTAGAATAAATAGAATTTTGAAATTACTCAAATCACACTGAAATTAATTTCTTAAGAGTCTGAAGCAGCTTTTAATGTTTAACCATGAGTATCTGCAATAGCTGAGCTGCAGTGAGACAATCCGTAGAAATTAAATTAGTACCCTTGAAGTGATTTCCACTGATTTAACTAGATTGCATATGATTCATTTTGTTTTAATTTAAACTGCTGTTTAGACTCGGTAGCTTTCCTGTGTGAGCAAGGCCTCAGAACTGAAGGTACAACAGTCTCACCCAGCCCAGCCCGTTCAACACCACTTGTTTTTAAATTGCATCTTGCTTCTCATAGGATGAAGAGGTGCTAAAGAAATGCCAAGTCACAACACAAGACCCGTGGTGAAGTCATCTCCACCGTCTGGCAGGAATGAAACTGGCAGTGTCATCTGTCTTCCTTTGTTTCTTTGCAGGCACACTGCGATTTTTCCCTGAAGCAGGCTGTGCTCTGAGCGTAAGACTGAGTGTGCTCTCTTCAGGGCACTTTGCACCTGTGTTTTGTTGGAGCACTGAACGCAAGTACTTTCCAACCTGCCAGTCATTGATGCAGTAAGTTCTGACTGCAAATAATGGAACTGCAGTAGAAAAGCATAGCTGCCCTCCTTTAAACAAAACACAGAAGCACAGAGTTTGTTAAACGAAATCATAAATTACAAAGCCAAGCACTTGCTAAAGGATGCTGTCTTTGGGCATCTATTTTGTGCAGTTTGGGTGACTGTATTAACAGTTCAGATGCCTTAGATGCCTGAAATTAGGTGGGGTGAATAGAGGTCTAAACCAGTTTCAGCCAATTACCTGATTTGTTATGGCTTCCGCAGCTAACAGTGCATAAAAATAACCGTAGCAAAGATAGAGTCTCCAACAAATAAGCCAATGTTTAAGGTTTATGTCAAATAAAGAGTCACTATAATTTTCCCTGCATGCTGGATTGCAAGGGCTGGTGCAGTGTGAGCACTGCAGCAGGTTCTGTACGGTCAGCGCTAATTGCTGTGGAAGGAGAATGAACAGTAAATTCTGACTGAACAGGTACTTGAACTGACTGAGAAGGGGAAGCAGAGCCCTGTCATTACCATGAGTTTTGTTAGTAGATAATTAAGTACTAGTACTTTATACAAGTGTGTGTACTTATAGCATATATACTGTCTATACAATGGTGGTGGTCCTGTGAATGGGGACTGACGGAAGAAAAGCTTCAACCCGGTTTATGAAAAGCTTAAGTAATTTCTCTAATCTGAAAAGTACACTCAGCCAGTAATGCAGCCTTGTGATTTTATCATACGCCATGCTGCCTAGCTATTGTGGGCAGAATCAAAAATGTTTGCGGGCCATAACTAAGGAGTGGGTTTATACAAATAACCTGATAATTTTAAAAAAAAAAATCTGTAAGACTTAAACTGATTCCGTTCATCTACAGTCTGGGCTGCAGTGCTATCATCTGTTTTTGTTAGGTCATCACTGAAAAAGCCATGATAATAATTCCCTATGGTCACCAAGCATTTAGTAGAGTGGAGAGGTTATTAGAAGAGGTTATTTTAGCTATTTAGGCTTGGGTACTGGGTTTGGAAGTGTAGCTCTTCCTTTTGCTTTCAAATGTTTTGTTGGGCTGTTTCATGGAGTATTAGTGTTCTCTAACTTCTGTGTTCAGCAACTGCATATGAAAACTTCCATTTTATGACTAAACATCTGGAAAGGGTAAGGTATTAACCTGTATACAGCCAGCCTAGTTGTACGGAACATAACAGAGAGGTATATGAGATGTCTCTGTAGTGTTCTGGTTTCGTATTTGAAAGTGCCACCTGAATGCTATGGATAAGAAAAGAGACAACTCTTCAGGGCTTTGAAGTTCTTTTTTTAAATTTTGTAAAGTTTTCCTAATATCAAGCAAACCTAGTAGCAGATGTTGCTCTTCTAGTCTAATATATATCCAGTGTACATTTTTATCACTACTGATGACAGCAGAGATTCCTCATGGTGTGTTGCTTTCAGTGAGGTAGGGACAAAGTACAGGATACGATAGCTCTGCTGTAGGGTTGACTCATCCACACACCTTGAGATCCTGGAGATGGCTGCCCTGGGATTTGCTAGCATAGCTCATTCAATCAAATGTTGTCTCCTGTGGGAGGAAAGAAATGCAGGGTCTGAAACTTAATGTACCTACTATAAGGTATTCGGAGGGAAGATATTTGCAAGTGTTTTGTTAAATTCAAAAGAGATTGTGGCTCTCTGGAATTTTTAACTTTAAAGAGGCTTTTCATACATTAAGCCTAGTTTTCACTTTATTGAAGGGTTTAAACGTTATTTAAAACATTGCTGAGCAATTATGTCCTAGATACAAACTACCCAGTTGTCTCCTTACATGTACTGCAAAGCTCGGTATGTCTTGGTGCTGCTGGCTGCAAGGCATTATCCAGGCATGTTTGATGGGGAATTACATGCCCTAGAAAGAAAATTAATAAAGATCTCTGGTTTCAACTCCTGAATTTTCTACCTAGTTCTTTCTGTGATTAAAAAGCACATATTTTAATATATGCAATCCTAACACTTAAAATTACACAGTCCTTTTTTTTTTTGGTCATGTCCAGGTCTTCAATAACTCAAGCAATTCATGGGAGAGTAGTGGGAACATTTGTATTATCTCTTCTTTTCCAGATGAGCTGGACCAGAGTAAATAGGCTGTATATAGCTCTGAAAAAGCAGCGTGTTTCAAAGGGATCCTTTCAGCTGCAAGCCATTATGTCATCTCCTCTGAAGAGCTGCCCAGGCCTGCAGCTCTGGGAGAGCTCAGAGTGCTTGTCCTGGGGCTGGCTGGACAGACTCCAGTATTTGGCTGTAGCTTGGGATGCTGGGTGAGTGGCATATTCACACTGGAGCTGGAGGTGAGAAGCAGAGTTGTTAGTAATGCTGGCGAGGTGGCTATGAAAAAAAAGTATTCATATTGCATCCTTTAAGAATCTAAGATTTTTTTTATGCAGCCATTCTTTGTGGCAGTACAACCAAAGTCTCATAGAATGCTGTGTTCTCATGACTCATAATACATCTCCTGCAGTCATTTATTATATATAGCACCACTGGAGTGTAAAGCTCGCTTATATTAAGATCTGTGATGAAATTTTACTTCCATTACTTTTGATACATGGGCTTCATCCACTTTGTTCACTGTGGCATGACTTTGGTAAACATCCCTCTGTGTGTGATACACAAATTCTTTCCTAAACTGCAAAATCTGCAGAAGCAAAGTTAAATATTTTTGACCCCTACGTTTCTTAACTCTTTCTTGTATCTCTTTGGGTAAAACTTGCTTTTTTTCCATAAACATCTTTATTCATTTTCATTTTAACTGGTGATTTCTCTTTCATCTACTACTGTTACTTGGTACATCCATAATAATTTTAAGGTTCAAAACATTGGCAAAACTTTTTCCTGTGGACAAAAAGTTTCATTCATGAGAATGTGTGGTTTTAGTATCTCTTTACAATGAAGTTTCTCCAGATTGCTGTGTCTGTGGGTGTGGTGTCCAGAATATCCTGTGGACTTCTAAAGGGAAAGAAGGAGGAAGATTTTTGTATGTGGTTTCAGGAGAACCTAAGTAAAAGCTTAATAAACTGAGATTGAATAACCTTGGTAAACAGCTGTACACTACCATGCTTCAACCCACTTATGACTATGTTACATCCCTCTTCAAACTATTTAATTTTTATCCACTGGAGGTTAATCACTGAATTAATGTCCAGTTGTATGTTAATCAAGAGAAAAGCAAGGCTATAAATTAGCACTGTGGTTAGATGTGGTCAAACAGCATTCTGAATTACTCAGAAGCATCTGATGAGCTTCAATCACTTTGGAGGATAACATTCTGTATTTCTGGCAATTTTGAATGCCTTACTGTGTTTATTTTTTTTATTTCATATGTATTATTTCATGGTCTTAAAGCAAGTCTTGAACTTCGGTGTATTTAGTGTCACTTTGAGAGGAGATTGAGGAGCTGTCAGAGTAATTACTGTGCGGGAGCTGCACGATAATTTTCTGCAAATAGGTTCTTTAACTTGCAACCTGTGAAAATCCTGTTGGCAGCAGGGATCCTTGAAAGTATGAATTCCCTTCAGAACATGCATTTGATGGTTTGAAGAAACAACAGTACCTTGTGGAGCTCCAGGCAGGCTGTGTGTAATGGAAACAGAGGATTGGTGCTGTGAGATAAAGCAGAACAAGGCTGCAGGGCCAGAGGCCGTCCCTCCTGTGGGTCCCACAGCTCTACCGCAGCCAGCCAGGGCTGTGTCCTGCGGGATGGAGGCCAGGGAAGAGCTGCTGTGGTTCCAGAGGTGGGATGGCATGGAAGCACAAGGTGCAAGAGAAAGATGACTGGAGGAGCCGGAGTTGATGAAAGGTCTTGTCAGGAGTAGGAATAATATCTCATGGATGGTGAAAGCACTGAAGTGGAATTAGGTTCACTTTTATTGCCATACTCTAATTCTTAATAGCTGTTATACACTTTTGTCTGATTAATAAAGGAGCTAAAGGGAAAGAGGGTGATGGTAATTCTGCCATCCTGATGCAGATGGAAAGAAGAAAAACACAACTGAGTTCGCATATAGGGAATAGCTTCAATCACCTGGAATTAATTTATTTGTAAAAGTTTAAAAAGATTAAAAAGGAGCACAGGTGATATGGAAGAGAACAATGTTTTGCAGCAAGGTAGTTGATGTGGGTAGCTATAAATTGCTCTTGCTGCTGTGGAAAAACATAGATCCCATTCAACTTGGAAAGGACGGAGAAATTGATTTTAAGAGTAATGTGTGCAGTAAAGAAATAGTTGCAGGAATCCAATGAAATACTGTCTGTCCTAATAAATCTTTGCTGTCTATAGGTAGTATTTTGTTTGTCTTTCTTTTGGAAGTTACATTTTCAAATGCAAAGTAACTGCAAGTTGCTGTTATAAAATGAACTTTTGCCCTTTCCTGGTGCTTTTATTCATGAGCCTGAAAAACCTGGATCTTGGGTAATCTAATTTTCCATATAAGCAGAAGTATCAGTTCTAAGAAAACTCTCTGCTAGAAAATGGAGCTGTGTTTAAAACAGGACAAGGAGCTGTGTGCCCTGCATGCAGCACTGCTATTGTTTGGCAATTCATACAGAATAAAATAGGCAAGAGACTCTGTAGCTGTCTATGTGCTGCTGGTCCATAATCATTAGTAGTGATTCTCTTCAACAGAGACAAGAAGTCTGTTTACCTTATATTACTTAATAAACACATCTAATGTAACAGACTTGAAGGTGGTGTTGCTTTTTGTTTTGGTTTCATTATTTTCTTCTGGGGAAGAAGGTATAAAAATGCTCAGTTAGCTTTCCAACCCAGGCTGCAGGTGCATCTGTCCTGCTTGCAATCTTGCGGAGGGTTAACAATATTTACTGCTGCATACACAAGGACTGGACACACTGGCTCCTCTGGGCTGTGTGACCTTGCAGCCAGAGTAGCAAAACTTCACAGATCCTGCATACCTGCCCATCAGGGACACTGTATGCTTGTGTACTGGACACAGGTTCCAGTCTAATGAGAGGACAAGGGAGCCAGCATTCCAGCCTCTGGAGCTGAGCAGAGTTCACTTTTCATTGTGGAATAAGCAGCAGAAGCAGCTTTTTTCAACTGTTGTGCTTTCTGGCAGCAATGTGGTCACTTGGCTTTCTTACAGGCACGGCTCCTTCTGTTCCTCACCCTGTGGTCTGGCACCACGGTAACTAAACCTTCAGCACCAGCATGTTGCAGCAGGAATATGCTTTGACATATGCCATGGAAGATAACAAATGGTGCACAGTCCATACAAGAATGTACAAGAAATTATCAGCAAATATCTCAAAAGCTATTTCTGAGTCCCTCCTTAATAGACAGAGGCAGTCCTGTTTCATGAGATCTCAGAGGGAATGTGGAGAGACAGGAGAGTAGCAGGATGCGATTTTAATCAAGATAATTCTCAACCAGAATGTCATCACATATATCTTAGCATCCTTTGTACAGCCTCTCTTTGTCTGGAATGTAAGCAAATGACTTACTACTGCTCTATTTCCCTTGTATAGAAGGTAGACACGTATTGTGAGAAGAGAGAGCACAGATACCTTGCTGACTTGAGTATTTGCATGGGTGAAAAGTGACCTTTACCATTTCTAAGGCCTGTCAAAGGCTACTGCGGCACAGGTGTTTAAGTACCTCTTGTCTGCTTCTCCAAGTGCACAGACATCGCCTGTGGACCATTCTAAAGTCACAAGAAAATCCTGCCATGGATTGTGCAGGTACATTCTTGTGAAGTCTGAAGCTACTTAGAGGTCTCCCAGGAGGTACATCCATGCAGGGCAGTAGCCCCAGGGAGATCCTGCCATGGGGAGCCTCATGCGCTTCCCACGTTTAGCAGCATGCTTTCTCCAGGATCTTTCACCCACTTCTCTTGTGAGCTTTAGTAATCTTCTGGGGGCTTAGCCCCTAGCAGCACTCTGGCCTTTCACTTAAAAGGACAACATCCAATGCTGTGTCGCACATAAATGAATGAAAGACCTAAAAGCTGATGCTCAAGTCCTTTTGGTAGGATTCTGATACAGAGTGTCCTGGTGAAGTGCCGCAGCTCTATCTTTTTGCACTATCATATTTATCAGATACAAATTTTATTTAATTCAAGCAAGAAAAGATTGTATGGTGATTTCTAATTGTTACCTGGGAGGCCTATTTGCATTATCCTGCAAATTCAAATAGGGCGGCTTTAACTAGTATATCCCGCAGCTTCCAGGAAATCATTTATATTTCCCAGTTCGCTTGTGCACAGCTGCTGAAAGAGCAGAATTGCGACTGCAGCATCGTCGGCTACAATCCTGGCAGGGTTGTCATCGCCCATCCAGCTTTCCCTGTATAATTGGGAATTCAGTGCAGCTCTTGCTGAAGAAAGTTGGAGTTTTTTGAGTTGCACTGGGATTTCATAAGTGCTCCGGATAACCACAGCTAAAAGCATCCAATGTGCTTGTACTGAAGCAAGCTTGTACTGTACAAGCAGGTTTTTCTCTTTTTTTCAGGTCAGTGGTCCCCAGAATAATAATAATGTATGGTTGAACACACAGCCTCAATTCCAGAAGGATGATATTGCAGCTTCAATATTTGACACTACAGCTCTACAAATTCCAGCCTCCACACAGGGCTGTTCTTACCCAATTGAAATAGTCCAGCAGCAGTATGTTAACACAGTGGTGTGCTTATTAATAATAAATAAATGCAGTCTCTCCTACTCTCACACAAAACTGATCAGTGCTTTCTAAAAAAAGGAGAAATGTTTTGATCTCTGTAATATTTCATATCTGCATCCATTTTCTACCTATAGCGTGGGAGGAAGTAAATGATAGCACATGAATAGATCCTTCCTGATCCGTGCCAGCTGTCTCCTGCTCTACGACATCTCTCCCTCTGACAGACTACTCCTGTAAAACCCTGAATGTGGTGGAACTCAGCTCGGTGGCCATCTCAAAATCTGCCTCAATATCATTAGCCTGAATTTGGGAAATTAGTAAGTCTTTTGAGTAAATTCATATCTGTTATTAAATGATATAGATACTTCTTTTCCCTGTGATTTTTAAACTGAGACTTACAGCATTGCAAGCTGACTGCTTGCTTTGACAGTTTCAATATGCTGTTAGGGCTTCTAAAATCTAACTCTGGTGTGGAGGGGAAAGTAATAATTTCATAACACCTATCCTGAATTTTCCTTTTTGTCCTCTACTCTTGACCCAGAAAACACCAGCTGACCATGAGAGGGGTGTTGCACCACCAGCTGCAGTTATGTGTTGTTTCCTGGTACACTGGAATCAGTCTGTGTCTCTGAGCACTTCTAGAGAGTTGGGTCTGAAACCTCCCAAACTCAGCCACTTTCAGAGATGTCTGTAAGTGAAGTCCATGTGTATGAAGTGTTTGGAGATTCTTTCTGATAACCCCCGAAGAATGTATCTTGTGCAATTTCTGAAATAGTAATCCCAAATATACTGAGTTCTTGCACACAGACTATAAAATCAGAAAAAACCGCAAACTCCTTAATCTATAGCAACAATAAGAGCTGGCAGAAGCTGCTACATGTAGAAACAAATTTCTGATCCCAGTCTGGTGTACAGAGCCCTTTCTTGGGGAAAGCACAAAGCATAGTGGTAAAGAAACACAATTCCCACTGACTTAGTTTAAAAGACACTTCATTGATTTTCTTGGGGAAAGCACAAAGCATAGTGGTAAAGAAACACAATTCCCACTGACTTAGTTTAAAAGACACTTCATTGATTTTCCTTTTTCTCTACAATAACTAATTCATCCACATTAAATGGCACCCATTCCATTACCTCCAAGAAAAACAAACAATTCAATCTGTAATAAAGGCTGACCTAAATCCACACTTTATTATATACCACTGCAAAAGATGTTTTGTGGGAATAGGCTTGAACTGGAATAAATGCAACATTTTGCTCTATGCCTTGCATTCAGAACCCGAAAG
The DNA here is from genome assembly GCA_013398855.1 of Mohoua ochrocephala. Lineage (NCBI taxonomy): Eukaryota > Metazoa > Chordata > Aves > Passeriformes > Acanthizidae > Mohoua > Mohoua ochrocephala. The sequence goes on along the minus strand of VZTA01012715.1, from coordinate 68,367 downwards.
TTGATTCATTACTATAATAAAAAGACAAGCTGTAATTTCTTAGAATGCTCATTGTAGGGCACCGAGAATAAAAATTAAATGTGTCAGCAGGACTTTAACCAATTTGCCCATTTTAATTCCATTTTCTTGGGTACATTTCACATTCATAACTAATCTGAAAAATATCAACAGGCTGACATTTAATGAAAAGGTATGTCACATTCCTCTGCATGGGGAAATTAGATGCTGATTTCACACTGATTTAACATTGCTCTTCTAGGCTGCTTTTGCAGCTGCCGTTTGTGTCTTTCCTCTGGGTATCCAAATCCAGTGTCTGAACTAACCAGGAATGGCTGGACATTGAATGGTTGGGGCATTCTGGAACAAAGTAGGCATAGTCCAGCTCCGAAATAAGTGAATAGGAAATGTGTTAATGGTATCATATACAGTTAGTGGTCCACACCTACTGATTTATAGAAGATAAAATAAAATGCCCGGCTTGCTAGACCAACTTTTCATCTAATTTTTCAAGTTCTCAGGATAGGCAGCACACTGCTGCCAGCAGTCTCCAGTAACTTCATGGAGCAGTATAACTTCAAATAAGATGGAATACCATAGAGAATTTTGTGTGCCTGAATAAAAGGTTTTTTCTGATGGGGATTTCCATTACACACTGTGTCAATCTCTCTGGGCTTGAAATGGAGAGGAGACATTACATGGACATGTAGTTCCCACCTTAGAGCTGGAATAATTAATGCAGATTATAATTTTTTTGTGTGTGTATGTGATATAAGGTGTTTGGGAGGATTGGGGGCAGGGTGAGTTTTTTGGGTTTTATTATTTTGATGAAGAATTTGTATAACTTCTACCTCTGCACCTGGGTGACTTTAAAATTGATTTTTTTCCCCTCTGTTTTGTCATCAAACACTAATAAATAATGGACTGTCCATTAATTTTGCTCAAAATACAATCCCATAGTAATCATCTGCAACAGAAGAAATTCCATGTTCTGTTCTTATTGATTCACCTCATCTTGCAACTGTGGATGTGGCTCTCCCATGTAATTTGCTGGAGGTCACCTTTGGGGGCTCTGAGTAACAGCAATTAATCTCATTTTGTCAGTGGCAGCTCTGTGCAGTGGAACTGGAATTACTTTGTTACAGAGCAATTCAGTAAAGGAAGTAGGAAATGAAACTTGGCTACTCAGACTACCAATGTTTAGTTCTACCGACCAGCTCTCCCCTCACCCAGCTTTCTTATTCTCAAATACTTAGGGTTTTCCCCAAGCCTGTAAGCAGACCTGATGCGTGCTTAAAAGCACTTCCTAGCTGGAATAAAGCACAGGAGTGCAAAGTAGGACTTGGAGGAGTGATAGGTGTATGCAATTATATTTCTTCACTCTTACAAAGAGTCTGCTTTACCTTGTGTAAAATGAAATTTAGCCCCAAGTTTCCACAGTCTCTTTAGTTTAAATGTTAAAAAGAAAATGCCTCCAGTGCGTATCTGTTTCTCTTGCTGCACTTCTGAGCACTTTCACAAATTCTGTAGAGCTGTTAACCTCAGAATAAATTTCTTCTAAGTGTCATTTCCACCTCACACTCACTACCAGGCAGTTCACAGCTCAGAGCACTGCCTGTTCACTGGTCCATTGTGACTTCTGAGTGTCTCTCTGCTGAGCTGAGAGATGTCCTTGTTGGCATTACTTGAAACCTTCTCCTTTCACTCTCAACAGTCCAATCACCCAGGTGACTTCTGCTCAAAACTTCAGCTGTGGCAGGTGGAGGAAGCAGCACTGACACAGAAAAACCCTTGCCTTGCAGCACACAGGTGACTCTGCTCTTTTCCATGAAATGGTCAAGAGCAAACAGAAATATATCAGCATTAGAAAGGGACCTCGTTTTGTGGGAGCAGTGTTGTACTCATTGCATCTATTGTATTTGCTGCACTTTTAATTCCATGGATTTTAGTCACTTCACGTACACATTGCTGAAAATACCTCAAACACCTTGTTGGCCTCTGAGACTTCTAATATAGTTGCCCATTGTAGCAGGAAATTTTCATTCCCTTGAAAGTTTGCCTATAGGACAGAAACCAAACACATTTCAGTTTTCTGAAGAGCCACCAAGGGACAGCTTCCTTCACACTACTTGAAAGCAGCCGGGTAGGAAAACCTGCCCAATTGTCTTGGCTTAGGCTAATTCCAGTTTGCAGTGACAACAAGGTCAGTCTGAAGGGGGGGGAAATGAACATTGAGGGATTTTATTTTTAATCTGAACAGACCTGTGAGGGCTCTGAGAATCTGATGCCTTTCAGTTATCAGGTATGTAGGGATAAATTCTTCTAGACTGTTATTAATTTTATCTTCCTATGAAGCACTGTTGCCTTCACTCTGAGTTTTTCAGGTTTGGTCAATCCTTTAAACCCTCAGCCCTTTCCACTCTTGCCTGCTTCTTCTAGGCAGTAGGCTGGTAAAAACCAGATGTTCGGTAAGGTTATAATAGTTCTCCCTACAATGCCTTTGCCTGTTGTGTATGACTTAATTTGGTTCCAGCCACCTGAAATCTCAGAGAAAAACTAGTTCCCCTGGATGACAGACATTTTCTGTTTTCCATGTGAACTGAAGTCTGCTTATCTCTGAGGCAAGCAGATTTTTGGATTATATAAGCAAACCAAGAAAATAATTACAGACAGGTTTTCTTCTGTGCTAGCCTAGAAGGATAAGGAAATTAAGAAGGAAAATTATCATGAAGGTTTTTTGTCCCACAGATGTTACAAAGCACATTTTTGTGTCAGTCCCTTCTGGATACAGTGTGTGCCATCTTGTGGACAAATCATACTATGTCTGAGTCCTTGAGACAAATATTTAAAGACCGTGATATTTTGTGTGCGTGATAAAATTGCTTAGTTATTTGTAGCTCAATGCAAACAATCTTTCTTCTTGGGGACTTATTTTTCAATTGAAGTTACTTGAGTTTGCTTAGTTCTCTTACTTTTGAGGATGCTTGATTTTCTTTGCTCCGCTTGTTAACAGCTGTAAAACTATCAAATGTAAAATTCTCTGCAGTTTTCTATTTAATTAAGTTTAAATCAATGACCTAAAATGTTCATCTGCGTACAAATCAGAAGTAATTCTGAGAAATCTGTCAAAGCAGCATAATTTCTACATGCCAACAATAGGGAGAAAATAATTTGAGAAATTCCCTTGCTTCAAAACTGAAAGCAAAAATACTCTTCTTATTACAGACATAAACAACTTGTACAAATATTTTTATTTGAAGTTAAGATATATGTATTCTTCATTGACCTATACTAGCTTGATTCTTTCTTAGTAGGATGCAAGTGACAACTCTTATGTCATTCTTTAGTGAGTGAAAAATCCTTTCCAAATGCGATAAGGATTCATTTTATGAGGAAGGCTCTAATTCCTCCAATATTTGTCAAAATATTATGGTTGCTGAATGAGATAATTTCCCTTTTGTAAAAGTCCTTTGGAGACAGCCCACTGCCTGTTTTTCTAAAATTTTTGGTAAATGTTCCCAAAACCAAGTATGTAAAACTTAAAACAAATGTTTGCAAAGGTGATGTTTTTGCTGTTACATTGAAAGTAACAGTTCTAACATGTCTTCAGCTGTTGGTCTGACTTAAAATCTAATTTGGACTCAATTTTTTGTTTAAAATAAAAAAGACTGTAATTTAAATTTGATTTAATTAATAAAATATTGTGGACAAATAAAGCATTGTCACTCCCATCTGATTAAAGAAACATTAAGGTTCATTGTGCTGGTAGCTGTGTCTGCCCTGCAGGTGGGCAGAGCCACTCCTGGCTTTAGGGCAGGTGTTCTGAATTGCTCATGCAGACATACTAGAAACGTGGCCAATTACCAAGCTCTCTCATCATCCAGGTGTAACAGAATTAGTGCCACAGAGGTGGCAGCTTCCTAAATAGATTTGTGAGGCAGCTCTGGAGTGCTGAAAGCTATCAAGGAAGTGGCAAAGCAGCTGGGTCAGATATGCAAATGAGGGTAACATAAGCTGCTCAGAGAACTGAGGACTTGCTAAACAATCATCTGGGGCTAAACCCAAGTGTTGCAAGTATTTGAAGATACTAAAATAGCTGGCTCTAATGACAGATAATGAGGTCACGCACGATGTGATAATCATAAGGAACTGTGTTTACTGACCATTGCTAGACAGTTATTTATGAGCTGGACTAAACTGAGCCATAAATTTGCAGAGAAGCAGATTATTTTTAGTTACTGTAGATTCTGTTGTGATTGTGTCACAGAACACATTTTGCTGCAGGGCAAATTCGGGAGGAGCTGTGCATACAATCAAGACTTGCAGAATCTATGCAACCAGCAGACCAGCCAGCTCTCACAAGCCCACGTGAGGCTTTCTAGTTCACTTATCTTTATTACTAGTCTTTGTAAGCATATTCAGTTGTTTACTGATTGCTTTGCTTATCGCAAAGGATCAGTCTGAAAAGACAAAGGTTTCATTTCAAACGAGGAGTGTCCTAAACATTTGGCATCCAGTGTAACAAGCCACTCAAGGCTGCATGTAAATTTGGAGAAGTGTTTTCTTAGTGTGTAGCAATGGCAGATGAGATTGCATTTCACCGTGATTCGTCATCAGTTTGGTAAATGGCTATTAATGCTCACATTGCTGCTGCTGTTTTAGCTCTGTAGCAATGACACTTGTGCCCAGATTGTAAGCTTCCTGGCTTGCTGCTCCTACAGACAACCAGTATCAAGTGACAAGATATGATATGTAATGTCTGAGTTTCTGAAAGAGGAACTGACCCCTTCCGAGCTGAGACTTGAGAGATTCACTAAAGTGTCTTCAATTAAGGCAGTCCTGCCAGAGGTGGGGAACTGAAATGCTAAACATTGTGTCAAAGCTATTCTTAAATCATGCAACCTAAGTAAAAAAACTTAGCGATTATAAACCAATACAGAATTCAATATCAATAACTCTTAAAGTGAGAGGAGCATAAGAAAATAAATGCTTATTGGAATCTAGCTTTGTACATCATGTGTGAGTGATGCTAGCAACAGATTTTGAAAGAAGTGGATATTTGAGGCCTGAAGGAAAGCCTTATTGGATAACTATGAATTTTTAGTACTATGGTCTCAATCTTTATACATATTTCTGTGTTTCTTCCCTATATCCCGACTAGATCACAATAATTCTGGTGTCCAGATGACAGCTGTGTGACTATTCTATCAGAATTATGCACAAGAGAATACTGTATCATTCCTTACTCACTTTAGATCCACAGAGTTGGATCAAAGCACTTCATTAAAACATGTCTGGCTACTGCCTTAAAAAAAAAATAGCAGGAAGCTTCACTGTAAGATTTAGATCAGTGATTTCGGTGGTCCAATACAACAAGAGCTGGCAAGGCTGATTTATGCCAAGACTATACCGCAGCTTGGCCAAACAGCAGGTCAGGCATTATTCTGGAGGAAGGGTAAGAACAAAGGACTTTTGCCTCACTTCATTCAGCAATGACATCAAAGCAGTGGAAATCATACTTCAGTTCTGTTTACAGGAAAAATAATCAGGCAGCTTTATTTTTAAAATCACATCCTTCCTGTTCCCTGTCAAGGGAGTAGGAAGATGAATTTGAAGGGTAAATGGTTGGAGAATCATAATTTTTCCTCCATGTTTTGCTATGGCATTAATAGATAATCCATCAAACAATGGATGACTTAATCAGGACAGATCTGCTGTTTTTAAATGTGAAGCTTTTCTATCATAACCATTTCTTTTTGGTTGTTCATACTAGGAGACTCATTACTGGCAGTGAGTGGTTATTCTCCTTGTAATTCTTTACATGAAGTGCCAAGTGTTCTGAGAAGAAGAAATCTATCATTACCTCTTTTGACACCACACTTCTGTCTCACTCTCTAGGGGAGATAATATGATTTACATACTTAAATATTTTGCTGTGGTGTGACACGGTGTTGCAGTCTGGCAACAAATGATGATCAAATAACACTATGGGAGTTGGTAATTAAGAAGGAAGCAATACTAGAAGGACTGCAAATTACTAATATTTAGGTTTGGATTAATTTCACAATTCTGTCAATCAATTGCATTCCTGGGGGATCATCTGCAGTTTTAGACTTGATATGCTGCTTTTGTTTCACGTGATAAACTCATTAATATTATAATCTTTCACAAGCATATTACCCCACATACTACCAACTTTTGCAGATGAAATAAATAGGTTAGGAAAGCTCAGCTTCAAGCCCAGCTCACCAGAGAGCACTGGGCAGATGTGTCGGAGTGGCTGTTGCGAAGGGGTGGGGGTGAAGAAACCGGAAGGAAATGGGGACTGAGAAAGAAGATGGTTTAATGTAAGATAATGTGTGTCTGAAAGCTGACTTGAAGTCATCATTTTTCCATCATGAGGGGTTTTTTTGGGTTTTTTTCCCCTTCCACTTCCATGTTGGTATGGAGCAATAGCTTTGTTTTGATACATAAACCTAAGCAGTGATGCAGTCAGTCACAGGGTATTTATCCTCACTAAGTAGTTTCTGAAAGTATTCGTGGTCTATCTCTTCTCTCTCTCTTTTTTTCCTCTGCCCCCTCTATCACAGAATTTATTTGGGGATAGTCTAAGTTGAAGTTATTAACTCCCAAATGAACACTGCAAAGCCTCTATCACAGCTTTTCTTTTTTTTTGAAACCATTCAAGGTAACCCACCTCCTGGCAGCTTTGACCCCAGGCTCTGCTCTTGTTCACACAAGCAAACTGCACCACGCTTTCTCATGAATTTGGCACCTCTAATGTCAGGCTGTTTGACAACTGCACACGTTGGTAGAGTTGGTTCTATTGAACGGAGCTCACCCATGCAGAAACAATACAGCAGTGTTACCTAGGCCTGCCTCTGCAAGCTGTTAATGGTTGAGTTGTTAGCTCTGAAGTATTTTGTGATAATAATACATGAGAGGAATATATTATGGTTGTACTTAGTTTTAATTATTGCAGAAGGTTTTATGTGCATTCATTCAGAAGCAGCCTAGAGAATAAAACTGTATTGTTGCGAAGTGCTGAAGTTACCAGAGAGTGGGTCTGGAAGCTGATGAAACCCTTAAACTCTGAGCTCAACAAAACCCCGAGGCTCAAGTGGGTCCTGTAGCTATTGCTCCTCAGCCCTACAGGGTTGGAGATGACCATGTAGAAGTTGACATTAATTTATCCTGCTCCAGTATCACCAGTGTTTGAGGACGCCTCAGCAATGTGAACATGCATTTTATACTGAAATGTGGGACCTTGTCATCTTTGAGGCTTCTCGTGTGAACTTCGACGCTTGTGTCACTGTACTAACTGTTGAAATTGTGTTGAAGTTCTTGTTCTGTTTGCTTAGCAACTTGAATCAGCCATTGCAGCAGTGAAGAAAAAAACCCAAACATTCTTTCAGATTATTTGGCCTAATGTATCTACCTTGCTTTCTCTTTAAATCCATCTTTGTACATTGATTATTGGTCTGAAACTGCATTCTGCTACAAGTCCGTGAGTACCTAGTATTGCTGAAATGATCAAAAGTCATAGAAATTCTTATCTCGCTTCAACAAATCAGTATATGCAAAATGCCATACACACATGAAAAAAAGATTTATTTGTATGTGTGCAAGTCCTGAGATTTCCAGGCAGGAGAAAATTAAGGTGAGATTAAGGTTTACTTATTTTACACATTGAGAGCATATTACAGTATGTAAAGTGTGGCTAACAGGCTTCTAAATGTACATCAACTTTTGAACTTCATTTAGCTTCTTGACAGAAGCCTACTGCTGTAAAAGCAAAAGCTAATAAATCCAACATGCAACTATTTTTGGGGCTAAACTGACATCTGATGGTGTTCTGTAATACCGTGTGTGCAATCAGTGCGATGACAAAACATCCACTATATTCTGTGTACATTTCCATAGTGCTGTTAGCAGCCCTGGTGATGACTCAGTAGCACAGAGAGAAACCAAACAGTGAATAGAGTAGGTGGGGCTGCCGACACGCCGTGCCATGGGACTGGGGAGGGAGCGGAGCTCTCCTGGTTACATCCTGCTGCATTTGTATGCCAAGCTTCAGAAACTGCCATGGAGCCCTTTTTTCTTATGTTTTTTGAAAACAAGTTATGTTTATAATCTTCAGATACACAGCTCATGGGGGGGCGGGGGGAGATAAAAAGCTGTATCAATTTCTAGCCACATTTCCTCATGCATGCCTTGAGCTGGCGCTGGCTGTGTCCCCACCCAGTCACCTGGAAGAGAACCTCTGTGGGTGCCAATGTGCAGGCGGCAGCTTCGGGGCAGCTGTGTGGGTTTGCTGGGGCAGCACCCTGCCCAACCCAGGTAGGCTGTCGGGCTGCAGCTCTGTTCCATTAGAGTATGAAATTTGGCACAAAATAACCCCACTTGTGTTGGAGATCAGAGGGGCTGAATGTGGCTGGCCTTAATTTCTGGTTATTATCAATTTGGCCTGTAGTCTGGTTGTGTTTAATAAGAACGTCCCTTATCACAGATTCACAAATAGTGCTACTTATTGAAGCAACAGGAATACAGATTTGGAATTGCTGTTGATAAATGCAGTTACTGCGTTAGCACCAGCCAACGGTTTCAAGCTAAATTAAAAATTCAGTTTTTCATTACGCTTATCTTCACAATTAATCAAGCTTAGTTTCACCCAGGGATGGTCTGACACAGAGACACAAATCTTACTAAAGAGGCATCTCTGCTTTGAGGAGGAGAGAGGAGCAAAACCATCCACTTGTCTATGAAATGGGGTCATATTCTCATCCTCTACATAGAGGATTGCAAATATGAATTTTATACTTTCAGATAAATGGAGGTGGGTCTGTAGTCAAATATAATTGGTTACCTGTCGCTTCCATCTTACATAGTGAGGTGGAAGGTACTTTCTCTGTTCCATATTGGTGTATGTTTCGTATGTAAATGAGGGATAATGACGGTTTTGGTTACCTTTGGTCAGGCTGAGTTAGGGGATTTGTGGTTGAATCAAAGGCAGAACAGAACTGTGATACTTCACGCTCGCTTCTTCCTCCCCTTGGCTGAGGCAGCAATAAAGGCCATCTGACCTTCGCTTGATAATCTTTACACCCATCAATATTTTACAACTGCGCATCATCATCACAGAATCATAGAACAGTGTGGGTTGGAAGGGACCTTTAAATATCATTTAGTCCAAGGCCCCTGCAATGAGCAGAGACATCTCAGAGCCCTGTCCAACCCGGCCTTGAATGTTTCCAGGGGCATCTACCACCTCTCTGGGCAAACTGTGACAATGGTTTACCATCCACATTGTAAAAGCCTCCTTTTTTATATCTAATCTAAATCGATCCCTCCTTCAGTTTAAAACCATCACACCTTCTCCTGTTGCAACAGACCCTGCTAAAGTTTGTCTCCATTTTTCTTATAGGCCCCCTTCAAGTACTGAAAGGAGCAGTATGGTCACTCTGGAGCCTTCTCCAGCCTGAACAACACCCCAACTCTCCCAGCCTGTCTCCATAGAAGAGGTGCTGCATCCCTCAGCACATCCTGATGGCCACCTCTGGACTTGTTTCAGCAGCTCCACGCCCTTATTACGTTGGGGGCCACAGACCTGGATGCAGCTCTGCAGGTGGAGTTTCATGACAGTGGAGCAGAGAGAGAGAATCCCCTTTCTCAGCCTGCTGGCCACACATCTCCTCACAGGCCCAGATATCTACTTCTAATAAGGCCTGCTGTGTGTGGATAAGAGGGCTGAGGCCCTGTCTCCATATCAAAGTGTAAGCACACTCTCTACTTCACTGAGACACTGAGCTGCGAGCCCTACACTTTACCCCAGACACCATGCAGTGCTTAAGCCTCACTCAAGTCAGGTGTAAGATAAGCAAGCGCCTCAACTCATGTCCTTGCTCAACTAGCCTCATCAATTCTCCATAGCAAACCTGTCAATTTTCCACAAGCTTGTCACTGAAAATCAGGAATAAAACTCCTTAACACCAGTGTAGTATTAAGAAGCAGGGCATTACTTTTTATGGTGCCTGATGGACAGGATAACTCTGCCTAAGGGGCATGCTTGGCTCAAGGTGGCACAAGTATTTATTAGCAAGGATATACATATTCCTCAGAAAAGTGTTACAGTTTGTTACTTTAGGTGGCCACGGAGCCCATCAACTGGATTGGGCCAATTTGTTCCACTGACCACTACATAACATTCCATTAATTGTGACTTCTGTGTAATTTTCCACAAGCTCCCAGGTGCTGTGGTGACCGGGCCAGCCACAGACTGGCTAAAGCTGATGCTTCTCTCGCCCAGTGCCATCCAGCAAATGGACTGGAAAGGCAGGAACTAGCAAATGGTGAGCTAGGTGGGAAGGAGGATGGATAGTGAGAGGAAATACACTTGTGTACCAGTAAATGGATGCCAACCGCCTATTTGGACATTTGGTGGAAACAGTAGTAGGGCAAAAAGGAGGGAGAGATGTTACTGGGGTCCCCAAGGAGGAGCATGAGCCGGCCTACACTAGATGCAAAACACAACACATAAGACAGCATGGCAGTTGGAGTAAGAAGGCTTTCAATTGAAGGTCATGCCTTATTTCACCCTGAGAGATGTGTTCAGTCATGGCTTCTCCCTCCTGTGGCTCCTAAGCTGCTCATAGCCATCTGGGGAGGGGGATTTAGTTAGTAAGAGAACAATTATTCCAACTTTAGTTAATCCAGGGCACCAAAGCCCAAATTACTCACGTTCTGCTCCTGAGAAAAATAATCTGTAATGTGATTTCTTGATAATGGTGTAAATTTATTCACCTCTTAGTTCTAATCTCAGTGCTGATAAATCACACTCCACACTCCTCTCCCTGTTCCCCCCAAATTGGGAGACTGGGAGTATTCATGCGCCCTCAGTACTCCCAACATCTGATGACATCCCCAAGCACCCATACTTGCAGGTGATTAAGTAGATTACTGTGACTGCAGAGCTTCATATTAGGTTTATCATCACTTGGGCTAAGAGCCCCTTTCATCCTATAAAATCTGACTCCTTGCTCCAGGATGGGTTTGAATTGAAGCTTTATGCGTGTTCCTAAGGGCAAGGTTCGAGAAAAGATTTAAATACAAAAATCGGACTTTAACGGATTTTAGATGCTTTCAGCCAAAAGGCCTTATGAACTGTCCCTGCTGAGCCCACAGGGGTTATCAAATCCCTTCAGTCTAAGGCAGATTCACACAAACCAGAGTGTGAAGCAGTCCCTCTTAAAGCCCGTTTAGGGATCTGGCCATAATTCACTTTTTGTGTTATCTTGGAGCTGGATAGAGGAAGGAGTGACATACTCTTGTGTTTTCCAAAGATTGAATCCAATTCAATTGCTTGTAAAGGCACTACCTAAAATCACTGAATCTTGAACTTGAAAGTTTTGTTGATCATTTTATGTGTTCTTGTATGTTGTCTGAAACACCTGATCTGGTAACGTATTGTAGAATTAGGGAAGTGATTTTCTGTAGTGTTACAGAACATGGTGCTTGGCTGCGCTGCTGACGGGAAAGTTGATTACTGGTTTAATCTGAGTGAGTTCTTGGCGAAAGCCGCGGAGTTCCTGATCGCCGAGACTGTGAAATGCGTCAGGACTGCCTGTACTTCCACAGGCTTTCCCCCCTTCCCTTCCCGTCCCGCCCAGACGCGCCACTGCCGGGAGCCGGTGACTCCGGGGGAGCGGCCGAGGCGGCGCCCGGGGCAGGGCCCGTCCGGGGCCAGCCGAGCGCCCTTCAGAGCTGCCCCCGCGGCGCCTGCTCACGGCTCTAAGGGAAAGGGGAGGCGGAAACGCGGGTGGGGACGGGACGGGACGGGACGGGACGGGACAAGCCCTGCTGACCGTGGCTGCACCCGAGCGAAAGGAGCGGAGCGGAGAGGCGAGGACGGCCGGCGAGCACGGCTCGGCACGGTAAGGGCTGTGCCGCGCCGCCCGGAGCCTGGCGGTGCCGCGGGCAGAGCAGAGCGGGGCGGCGGGGGCGGGGCTTTGCTCGCACCCCGCAGGAACCCCCGGGGCACCGAGGGCAGGTTGGGGTTTGGCAGGCCAGCGGTGTCCCGAGCGGTGTGGTCTCAGTCCCAGTCCCGGGACGGTCCGGGAGAGGCCGTGGGCGGCGGCTCCTGCCCTCGGCGATGCGGACTGGGGGCCGAGCGAGGCCGGAGTTTCGCTTCCCCTAGTGTGGCAAGGCGGAAGATGGCCCTTTCCTTAGGGAATGCGCTTGGGAGCCTCGCGGCAGCAGCTCCCCTCGGACCGGCCCTGCCCCGCCCCGGGGAGGGAGTTAGTCACAGGAAGCCCCTCAGGCTTATTCCGAGACTATTGATTACTTGGTAAAAGTAACAGTAACCTCTGAAATGTCTCCTACCAGGCAGAACACACCGTGTGGTAATATTTCTACTTCTCCAGTATAGAATTCAGTGTGACCTCAATGCCATTGGTTCTTAATGAAATAATAATATGTCAAAGTTTTTTTTCGTTGTGATTACTGGATTTTATTCTCTCACAAACACCTGAGAAATTCAAACAACTTTGAGATAATATTTCTCAGCAGGTTGGTAAACTAGGAAGTTGTTGTCCAGAGTTCAGATGAAGTTGGTAGTCCAAGAGGATGCTGTGTTAGGGCTTGCTGTGCAGTGCAAAAATCCGAGTGCTCTGATAAACCTGTGTATCCTGACGGGTTGTTAAAAAAATTAGCCTTCAACCTGTGTTTCATTCCAGGTGTTGCTGATCGGTAGCTGTCTTAGACTCTGCCGTGCAGGGAGCCCTTCTAAACCACCCGTGGTGTTGGAGGGCAACTTGGGATTTCTAGTGAAGAGGACTGCATAAGAATTGTTTAATTTAAGGGTTAAGTTGTGTCAAATTTTAGCAAGAGATTAAGGGAAGGGCAACAACATTTGTTTGGCCAGACTAGGTTAGGATAGCTGTAATTGTAAGCAGTTCTTTACTAGATAGGCTTTTGGTTGCTTGTTTTTTTACATACCAAGAAGAGACATGAGTTATTACCTTCTTTTTCCCTTGTCCTCAGCCTAATATTCAAGACCTGGAGTGTGAAACACATTTGCACTGGCTGTATGAAGTGATGGTTCAAATATCTCTTCAAAGTCGACATTTACAGCAGGAGAGACATTAGCAAAATGAAATTGAAAAGCTGAAGTTGTGGTTACATCCACAATACTCAGTATTTTGAGGAGGCTTTTTTGTAGTCCTGATGTCAGCTTGACGTTCATTAGGAATTCTTGTTTTGATATATAACTTAAAGGAATTCATACACAATTTTAGTTTTACGCCATTCACTGTAGTACTTTGTACATGTTATTTGTGCTACAGATTTGAAACTTTAAAAAATGTAAAGGAATGCCACAAAATGCTGTGAAGACCTGAGACCTATTTGCATCTGTCTACAGGAAAAGGAAAAAAAAAGTGAAAGTGCAGAAAAAGCGTAGAGATAATGTTTAAATTGAAATGGTTGTTCAAAACCACTTGGTGGTAAGAAATGAACAGGCAACATAATTTAAAAATAAGTAAATATCAAGACTAGAAGTGTTCATGCTGGAAGTTATCATCATTTTGAAATCTGTGAAAGGGTGTTGATTTCTTAGAACTTGCTCATCAGTGAAGCAGTGTTGAGCAGCAGAAGGAGCTGTGTGTTTAACCTCACCTGGCAACTGAGCACTACAGAGCTGCTCACTCACTGCACCCCTGAAGAAACTGGAAGGGTGTGAGAAAACTCATGGGTTGAGATAAGAACTGTTTCATAATTGAAATAAAATTATAATTAAATAGTTGTAATGAAAAGGAAAGTAACAGAGGGGAATACAGTTCAGCAAGTGAAGCAAATGAGAACAGTTGCTCACCACCAACCAACCAATGCCCAGCCAGTCCCTAAACAGTATTTTCTTCCCAACAACCTTCTTCCTGGTTTTATTGCTGAGCATGATGCCTTATGGTCTGGAATATCCCTTTGGTCAGCTGGGATCAGCTGTTCTGGCAGTGCACTCCCAGCCAAAACCAGCACACTGACTGTGTGGGGCAACAGATTGTGATTCAGCTCTGTAGTTTAGTCACAAGGCGAAAACTTCTCTTTTCTAAAGAAAACAGGAGATCAGTGTTTTTTAAAAATATAGCTGTGAAATACTTGATACTACAAAAACTTACTGAGTTTCAACATCTTCGACTGCTGTCTCATTCCCTCTTCATTCTGTCAAAGCTGCAGAGTGAGTATGAGAATGGTGGGAAGGAGCGATATCTGTCCCAGGGTTGCCACAATTGCTGCTCCTGCTCCGGTAGCCACATCTGTTCTTCTGTACCAGCTCCTGTGTTTGTCCTGGCCACGGGGCTACTGTAAAACCCACACTTGATTGAGTACACAATTCCCTTTGTAACACACCTTTCCACATTTCTGCTAAATTTGCTGGGAAGACTGTGGGACTCCTGAAATGTATAAACACTGGTGTTTGCTGGTGTATCCCCCTCCCTCCAGTGCAGCAGATTAATGCTGTGTAACCTGGAAGAGTTAACAAACTTGTGACAAGTTCTTCATGGAAGTGTTAATAGACTTCACTGAAATCCTGATGAAAGCTGTGTTGTGTGAGGAAGATAATCAGAAGTATTCCAGGGACTTTTCCATGCTCTGGGAGAGTGGAAAGGCTTGTGTCATTGTTGGGAAACATGTGTGCTGGTCTCACCCGAGCTGTGTGTGTATGGAGTCCTAAACAGACACTTGTGTCTGAAATTCTTTTACTTTGCACGTTGTCTTTTGTACCTGCAAATTGCATCAGTGCAATTTGTCTTCTTTTATTTACAGTAGTGCTATGGGTAATTGTAGCTCCTATATAACTATCATAGCATCATAGAATTAATGTTCCAAGTACAGGTTGCCTTTCCCAGATAGTACTGAGTGAAAAGACTTGCGTGTGTACAGAGGGATTGTATGTGCGACAGCAGAATGGAGTGTGGCTCTTGGAGAGCTGTCTGATGGTCCTTAGGAGGAGGGGGAAAAGGGAGATGCTTGGTCAGCATTGATGCCATGAGAGCTTGTTCCACGAAGAAAATGGTGGGCAGAGTATCTGAAGTGGGTAGGTGGGGAGGGGGAGAGGAAGTCGGCATTGAAATCACAATTGTTTCTTTCCGCTTTGGGAAAAGGCAGTGGTCGGCATTCCTGTCCTCTGCAACAAAATAACAATTGGTGGAGGAAAAGTTGCACTACAAACTCATTAAACTTTACTAAGAAGCAAAAATGGCAACCTTAGACGTATTTGAGAGTTGTAAAAGCTTTGAGTTGGACATGCTTAATTGTTTGGGTTTCTTTTTCCTTCAATATAAATCCTTCTTATTTCAAATTACAGCAAAGGTAAATAGTATTTTTTAAATATTTAAAAAGCTTCACCACAAACCAGTCTCATGGTGGTTAGCAACTTCCATGTGGCCTGTCATACTGTTCAATTTTTCAGGTGAGCAAGAGATTAGAAATAGTGTTTTTGGAGAATTAGGAGACTGCCAGATAGTTTAGTATACTAATAAAGATGCCCCACCTCCCTGCTTTAGTATATTTAATTTATAAAGGAAGAATTGGTGTTGGGACAAAGTGTAAAAACTACCCCGTGAAAAGGAAGTGGGAAGTAGGCAACAACGACAGTGAAATCAAGATTAACATTTAATTCTATCAGAAACAAATACCAGCCAATTAATTTCATGCTGGTAAAAGTCCGTTTTAATCTAGATATCATCTTGCTGCTGAATTGAGCCTAATTATTTGTCACTTGCCTTTAATAAATAATGCCTTTTGTTAAGATTTTCTCTCTTTTATGTTTTAGATATAATGTCTGCTCCAAGTGGCAACCCTGTCCCATCTGCACCACCTTCTTATGAGGAAGCTGTAGGAATCAATATGAACTATCCTCACCCCTATCCCGTCCCTGGCCCTGGACAGAAGCCAGATGGGAAGGGAATGAACCCTCCCCCATACATGGGACAGCCTCCACCAGCAAATAACCCCAGTAAGCCTCCAAAACTCTTCTGTACCTCATCTTAAGGTGGTGTCAAGTGGCTGTGTAATAGGTGCTGTCAGAAGATGAAAAATCGTGGTTCACAGGTGTTCACCACCTGCCAAAAAATACTTTTGAAGAGAATACGGTGAATCAATTCTTGTGAATCCCTTAGTGTGTACTGATGTCAATAACATCATTTGGCTTGCTGCAGTTTTTAGTGCAGCTTTATTTTTAAGACAGTGTATTTCTGCATTAGGAAATGCCATGGTGATTTCTCTCTGTCATCATGTATTTCATTCCTCTGAGCCCTGAATATTTCCAAGTTATACCTGGCTCAGAGGAAATTGATCACTACTCTTTTTTCCTTCTGTACTCGTTGAGTAAACAGCCTATTTCTCTGCTCAGTTACTGTTCAGACGGTGTATGTGCAGCAGCCAGTACTGTTTTATGACCGCCCGGTTCAGATGTGCTGCCCTTCCTGTAACCAGGTGATAGTGACACGTCTCTCGTACGATGCAGGAGCTTTGACCTGGCTGTCCTGTGGTGGCCTCTGCCTGCTGGGGTAGGTCAACTCCAATTTGCACTTTTACCTTGACCTTTTACAGCTGTAATGTGTAATGGAGCTCTCAGCTTTGCTTTCTCTGTCTGTGACCTTCGTGGTTCAATTAGCCTACATCTGTGTCCTACAGGACCTTAAAGCAGTTCTGGAACATACACTAATGGACTCCATAGCCACGTGTGTTCTTCCTAAAGCTTATGGCACCAGTTTTACTGATGGCTTTTGGACGAAATGCATTTTACCTTCTTGTGTATATAAAAAGTGTAAAGCAGTGTTTTTCTCTTTTTTTGCTTTTGCAGGTGTGTAGCAGGCTGCTGCTTAATTCCCTTCTGCATTGATGCCCTAAAGGATGTGGATCACACCTGTCCGAAATGCAGTGCTCTTCTTGGTTCTTACAAACGTTTATAGGCAGTGTTTAAACACTGATTGATGAAGTTGGTTAGCACCTCTGCAAGCCCTCTCTGAAGCTTCATGGAGACTTCCTGTTTTTTCTGTGCATCCTGTCACTGGAAATCAATAAAAAGTAATGTGTATTGCTACATGGTTTGAATATGCATTTGCCTGAGAGGAGTTTCACTTAGGTCTGTAAAAAGCATACCTAATCTCTATGGGCCACTCAGTCCAGCACCAGTGGAGAGCAATGGAGTGTTTCACTTTTTGCTTTATGCAAAACAGGTTGGTGATGTTCTTCAATTAATCTTGTCTCAGTCATGTTGCACATTGTGCTTGCATTCAGACTGTAAAGTCTCAGCACAGAACAAGAGCAGAACGTGTATGGAGAACTATTTAGGCTCATGCTTTGGCAGCAGCACTGTTTACAAATCGGCAGGGAGTTGCCTCAGAGACAGGTGCACCTCTTTGAAAAAAGAAATGGTTTGTTGTCATCTTTTTATGAGCACTAGAATTCACTTTAAACCATTCTTAGTTGGAAGAGAACCAAACCTAAGGCTTCTTCCTTCTTGGAGGTAGCTTTTCCAAATGGACAACTCAGGTTATTGTGCAAAAATAGTGATTGAATCTAGTATCTGAATTTTCTTGACAGTTTCAAGTCTAGTCATATCTCTAATGTGAAGTGAAGATGTTCATACAGAAGATATTTGTTCAGTGGTTTTTGTTTGGCTGGGGGTTTTCTTAACGCTAATTGAAAGTCTGTGAAGTGTTCTCTTCACCCCGGAGGAAATGCCCAGAGAGCCTTGGTTAGAACATTGGAAAACTTCTTGTACATTTACATAAGTCAGCTGATTGATCATAAACAAACCTCAGCCTTAACTTAAGGCTTGAATTCCACCTGAAACACATAAATAAAACACCTGGTCTTTTAGTTGTTGATCTGCTTGTTAATTATTGTTTCTTTATTAAGAAGGTAAAATGTTGGTTAAGGAGGTTCTCTGATTTTTCTAAATTAAATGAACTATGAGTTTTGCTTTTAGAAACTTAAGCTGGATATGCTTACTTAAGATGATAATCACAAAAAATTAGGGACTGAGGCTCTGAAGGTTTAAGTAATTTCTGTGTCATAAGCAACTTGATCAAACAACATCTTGATGCATATCACAGAATCAGAATCACAGAATCGACTGGGTTGGAAAAGACCTTTGAGATCATCATGTTCAACCTGTGTCCCAATGCCACCTTATAAACCAGACCATGGCGCTGAGTGCCACGCCCAATCTTTTCTTAAATACCTCCAGGGATGGTGACTCCACCATCTCCCTGGGCAGCCCATTCCAATGTCTGATCACCCTTTCTGTAAAAATCTTCTTCCTAATGTCCGATCTAAATGATACCTGTCCAGAAAAGGCAGACAGGTGTTTAAGCAGGGCTATGTTGGTAACACTGTATTAATGTCTGTAAAAGCAAAAAGCTAAAATAAATACAAATAAAAAATACTGCATTTACTGTTCTTCCCAAATGTGCCGTCTGTAAGTATTTGGTATAAGTTAGTTTTTCAAAAGTCTTTCAACACTTCATGTTTGAAATCCAGTAATTTTGTAGATCATGTACAATCTCTAGGCCTGGTCTTAATTAGGTTTTGTAAACTGCTGCTGCTTGTGAGTCAGTCTGCAAGTGATTTAAGAGCTTCCTTTTGCATTTGGAAAAGGTTTCTGGTCTCTTCATACCATAAGAATTTACATCAGCAACTACCAACTGGCAAGAGAATGATGGAGATAAAAAGGTGGTAGTTTTGTAGCTTTCCACATTGATGACGTGGTACCAGCATGTGCTCTTGTCTGCTGGTGCACCGCCATAGTGCTCTCTGTGTTCTCGAAGGGCCTGGATGATGCTGCAGTGAATTTTCTGTTCTGGTGACACGAGCAAGTCCTGTGCCTTACTGGGAAGCAGAATTCG
Organism: Mohoua ochrocephala; assembly: GCA_013398855.1. NCBI lineage: Eukaryota > Metazoa > Chordata > Aves > Passeriformes > Acanthizidae > Mohoua > Mohoua ochrocephala. Next base: position 49,462 of record VZTA01012715.1, on the reverse strand, counting down.
CCCACTGTCACAGAAAATGTGCGTCTTGGTAATTTTTTGTCAGAGCAAGACAGAAAGAAACAATGAAGCTTGCAGCGTTTCCAAACTTGGGATTTGCTTGCATGGTGGGGAGAATTTTTAATTCTTTTAGTACCCTGTCAGTCTGGTCTGGATAGTCCTGCCATGTATTCATTTAGTGAGTCTTCCAGTTGTTATTCCCTTAGCTCTCCTTTTCTCTCCAAAGTGATGGTTGGGAAATCTGAGGTGGTGGCACCAGAATGCAAAACACTGACCAAAAGCAAGTGTTTGATTTGATTTATGTGCATAGTCCATTGATTCTCTTTAAGTTCCATGTATGGATTGAGAATAGGACACACGTTGTTGGCAGCTCCTCCTTCTAATTCAGCATTCTACCAAGCTTTCTGCTGCCCCTTCAATAGTTGTATTTTCTTAAATGCAAAGCCTGTGTTTGTTCTCTTGTGTATGGAGTGATCTACAGACTGTGCCAAAGTAACCTGCTTTGTTAAACCTACCTCGGACAAACAAATGCAGGATATAACTTGCTTTGTGTGAAAGCGCTTTGTGTTTGATTATGTTGAAATTATTGTTTGTTTTTAAAACTGACTCTATTTAAAATAAAAACTTTATCTTTCCTACCTAGTGCTTGTAATTGGAAAATTATAACATTTGGAATGTTTCCAAACACATGGATGGCTGAAATGTTAAGTGAAGAAAAGTAATTACAGGGAGAAATTTTTCAGAGTCTCACCTGGGCCAAGTCTCTGATAAATGGCATTGTCTGCCTTGCAGACCAACTGTCACACACAGAGCCACACTGAAAATGTGTTGTTTTCCTGCAACTCGGGTACTATAAATATTTTTTCACTTAAAACTGTTGAGTAAAACTTTCACTTGCAATGGAACTAAACAAACACATATAAATATGGCTCCACGTTCACATACCAGGAACCACTAGAGAAAATAGCTATCAAATATTGCTGTATTCAGTGGGAAAGGATCCCTATTAATCATGTGAGAATACCCTACTTTCTTTTAATGTCTGAATTTTTATTTGGTTGGTTTTTTTGAGGTGCAGAAAGAACAGGAAGGCAAGGTTAGTACCTCAAACAAGTTTGTTCTAATGCATTGTTATTTATTATTTTTATTAAGCAACTTAGGGTTATTTTGGTAGTGAGTGAGTGTTGTATGAATAGTTTTTCCTTGGTAGTAGATACAGAAGGAACAATGCTGACTTTATGGGCTCAAGCTATTTTCACCTAAGGAAGGAGTATAGGCCATCTGAAATCCTCCAGCCTCCCATTACAAGTTCAGGTAAAACCTTCCCTACCTCTGCCTTCATGAGCTTTCCGAGATGACTTTGCCTTCTGTCACACTTTGACAGTGTTACTTTCATTAGGCTTCTATTTTTAATAGACAGAACTTGCACAATTTCAAATTCTGATGAGGCTTGAGCCAGAAGGAAATAAAACTTGTTTTGTCATGCAAAGAGGATCCAAAGTAAAAGTTGTTAAAACAAGTAAAAGGCGGCTGATAGCCTTACAAGAAGGAGTTCTTAAGCAAGTTCAGAGTGGTTTCGAGAAGCTGCTATTTATTGCAGTGTTTGTGAAAGCACTTCTGTCAGTCTAACCACAAGGGGTTTTTTTTAAGAAATGATTTGTCTATTCAAACCTAGTTAATTATTATTCATAACTGAGCAGCAGGACGTCAGTAATGGAGTATACAATAATGTCATCCCAGGAGTAAAAACTTAAGTGCAAGTCCTGTGACAAAGGTGTAGTTTTTTGTAGTTCAGGTGATTGTATTTTATAGCAAATTAACTTTTGTGTTCCATTTGCTTGATAAGATCCTGCGATGTGATACAAATTTATTATCTTTAGAATGACTTTTAATGTATTTTTGTGAGATGAATACCCTCAGGTATGATAGGCTGGATGTGAATCCGGTATAGAAATAAATTTGCCAATGAGCGTCTTACTACTTTTTCAAACCAGGACACCAAAAGGTGCATGTGAAACCTACTGATTTCAAAGGAAGTGCTTCTTATTACCACTTAAAACTGAATATTGTTATCTTTAAGAACTTGAAAATTTTATGTGTGAAGAGGTGGTTGTGTGGTCTGGGGATGCTGAAAGTAGTTGTGCCCAAGTGTGAGTAGGTGGCTTTTTGAAAGTCCTTTTGTGGTTGGCTGTTTTGCTTCATGCTACGGCTTTGTCTTTGTAACAAAACAATACCCACAAAAAGCAGCTCCAGAGAGCCATTGCATTAACAGGGCGTTTGACACTGCTCTAGGACTTAAAGCCACGATACACCTGAATGTGACAATAGGGGGTTCACAAAAGCATTAGGGGGGGGAAAAAAAGACAAACCCAAAGCAATTTCCATTTCTTGCTCCCCACAGCCTCTGAAGCACCTTCTCCTGGTGCTACTCTGAGTGCTCTGTGTCTTGGTAACTAGTACAAAAGTTACCTCGGGCCCATGCCTCGTAAAAAGCTTTTATTGTTCACAAAGTAGCGCTGAAGATTTTTTTTTTTTTTTACTCTAGGATAACAGAATCATAGAATCACTAAGGTTGGAAAAGACCTCTGAGATCACTGAGTCCGACCATCAGCCCGCCGGGTTCACCTTTCAGCCATGTCCCTAAGCACCACGTGTACGTGTTTTCTGAATGCTTCCTGGGATGGTGATTCCACCACTTCCCTGGACAGCCTGTTCCAATGCCTGACCACTCTTTCAGGCAGCTGAGAGGGAAGGTCCCTCCTGAGACTCCTTTTCTCCAGGCTGAGGCCCCCCAGCTCCCTCAGCTGTTGCTCATCAGGCTTGATGGGGAGCTTCACTGCCCGTCTCTGGTCACACTGCTGCAGCTCAACGTCCTCGTCGTGAAGCGCCCAAGACTGGACACCGGACTGGAGGTGCGGCCCCATCACCCCGTTTCCCCGCAGCCATCACTGATCCTTTCTCTCCGCCCGCCCTCGCCCCGGCCGTGCCGCGGGTTCACCGGCTGCCCCTCGGCGCCCGGAGGCCGAGTTTGGGGCCAGTCCGCCGGGGAGCGGCCGCCGCCACAGCCTTGGGGCGGACAGGTGGTCCCGCCATCGCTTAATTTCCGCTGGGGAAACGCCCTGGAAAGCGTCGGTGCCTCGCAGCGCTTTCACGACGTTTTCCCCAGACGTGAGGCGCGTTCGGACCGCTGTGCCCGGCGCGCTGCCCAGGCGGTGCCCCGTGCTGTGAGGGGCGCTCCGGGAGATGCTCGGTGCTGTGAGGGTTCCGCGGACCCGATTCCGGCCCGTGACCGGGCGGAGCTCCCGGACACAGGATGGCTGCGAGCACAGGGAGGCGGAAGGGCGGCGAGCACACAGGTGGGTGTGGAACCCTGGCCAAGGGCACTTCTTTCCTGCCTTCCGCTGTTAGGGCTAAACGTCAGTGTTGCGATAATATTAACTTGTTTGTGGGGCCTATACAAAGCAGACTTTGTAAAAGCTCAGGCTTTCTTGGCAATACTGGTGAACAGTTCTCAGGTGTCCAAGGACAGGCTTACCCTGTTATGTGACAGATGGCAATTTTTATTAAATTCATTTTCCGAACTTGAGTACAGTATCCATTAAAATGGATGAATACTTTTCTGAGACTTCCAGCCAGTGTGGGTCTCTCGTGTGTCATTAAATCATTGTGTTTGCAGCACACGTGCCAGATTTTCTTCAGTATTTTAAGATTATCTAGGACAGCAACGTGCTGGAAATTTCTCTTCGGGAGGTTCTTTTTCTGCCTCTTTTGGGAGTGGTGTTTTGATTTTTTCGAAAAAGATCGTCTGGTGTGAGGTAGGAAAAAATGCTTACAAGATGTTGAGTCTTGGGCTCCATCCTGCACTTGCCAACCACTGCATGAGGGAAGTCACATGAGTCAAGTGCACAGGACACTTTATGTCATATTTTATCTTAAAGGTTTGGCTTCAGTGTGCGTTTAAGACCTAAGTGCTATTCAGTATTTAGTTCCATATTTAGAAGTTTCAATAAAAACTCCCCCAAATCTGTGCTATACTGAAAAAAGCTGTTTCAAATGTTTTTAGCAAAAAAAGCCCTAGAGTTTTGTTCATGAATTTCTTTGTACTTGAGTCTGTGAAACTGTCAATATTCAAGCAAGCTCAGATTTATAAATTCTTCAGCATGCTCATATTCCTACCATAAGATATTTTTCTTCTCTTTTATTAGTATAGTTTCTTCCCTAAGACATGGGAAGCCACAAAGCTAAAACATGAGATTAAAATGCAAATTTGGTTTTTTTTAGAAAGTCTAAATTACACTCTGGTCCACTTGAACCAGTGTCACGATAAAGCAAAAATTCTCTCTAATTACAGAGTTGATGTTCCTACTGACTTTAGTGTAAGTTTTCTGCTTTAATTTTTTTTTTCAATAGCTATGTGGAATATGTTCAAAAATCTTATTATATTAACAGTTAAAAGTCAGACTGGTGTGGAAACTGTAGTGATTGAAGAAAAGAATTGTCACAATATATCAATTTTCTGGTAAATTTGTCATGTTTTTATGTTCCTGCCCAGCTATTAACTTTCCTGCTTCTATCCCTATTGCTGATAATAGATCAAGAGCTAAATGACTTCTTGCATAGAGTACATACTATGCCCAGATGAGCTGTACTCTTAAATGAAAAATTAGAATGAGTACCAGACTGAGTAGCTCAGCAGAGTAAAAATGGCAAACTCAGCAAGTAATTTTCCACAAGGAAATCTCTGAAGCAGTTTCAAAATTAGAATATTATGAAAAATCACTGTGAAGGCAGAAGAAGGCTTTCTCAGTTACTGCTTTGGGTTGGTTCTAGGAAATTTGAGCTGTAGGTTTTGGGGTTTTTTAAATTCAGTTTCAAACCTGGACTGACTCTGAGTTTGGCATTTGGTAGGTCAGGGATTTTGATAGAGGGGTCCATTTACATCATGGAGTATTTTATTAACTCTTTAGACTGCAATTGCTCTCTCTCACCTTCTTTATTAACTGCTGTTTGCAAAGCACACGTGAGAAGTTGCTTTCCCTTTAACATTTGCAAGCATTTTGTGAGCAAATGTTATGTGATGGAGGAAGTAAGTTCAGGAAAGAGGCTGGAGCAGCACAAACCTAGTGGGGGAGAGTAGTACCAGTGACTGGGATTGTTATCGAAATTTCTACTTGGGACTCTTGTTTGGAGGAAACAGTAGCTCAGGCTAGACCAGAGGGCTTGCAGCGGGAGGAAAGAAATATTTGTCTGCCCACGCAGCTTCCCCTGGGAGGTGTTGGCACACAGGAACAGCTGAGTTGTGGCCATGGCTCCGTGCTGTGAGTGACCATCCGTTCTGTTACGTGTGAACACTAAACATGGGCTAAGTCTGCGTGGGAAGTGTGGGAAGAGCCCTAGGCCTGCAGGAGGGGTCCGTAGGTTTGGTGAATCCTGGAAGGCCTGTGTCTGATGTGTTGTACAAACCTGATTGGTACCAAGAGGATGGTGATTTAATGGTTTTATGTATTATTCACAGACAATTTCACCCATTTGCAATTTGGGACTCTGGTTGGTGGGATGAGCTGCCTCCTGTGAACTTGCTTGCTCCCAATAGAAACACCTTCCCTTTAGTCCCAAAGCTTTGGCTTTCATCCTATGTGCTTTTTGGTTGATTAATCATCAAGGAATGATTGCTAGGGTGACTTGTACATTTATTTATTTATTTTAAACTCACTTCATGGGATTGTTCTGAGCATTTGCTCTGTTGTGATGCCATATACCTAATTTCTTTTCCTTGCAGTTTTGTGGGATTTCTAATAGGTTAGCTTCTCTTTCTCTTCTTTTGCAAAAAGGGTTGAAATGCTGTTGGAGATGGGGTCAGTGGTTATGTGTGTGTCTGTCTCTCCCCCTTACAACAACCTCCCCCCCCTCTGCAGGCTGCCCTGCCAGAGCCCCTCCTCTGGCTGGAAGAGGGGAGTTGAAATAGTGAGCTCCTGCTTTGTGAAGGAAATTTTCTTTCAGTGCCTTGCTCAGAGGTGCCTTCGAGAGCAGAACTGATGTGTTTTTGTTAACTTCTGGTCTGAGGAGGTGATTTCGATGGCCATGGGGTTGCTCGCCATCATTTTACTCTGTGCTGTTGTGGCAGGAGCTTCAGGGAGTAAGTAAAAGAAATGTTTTCCTCTGCTAAGATTGATCTCTCTCAATGCAGAATACTTCCGCTGAGAAATGTTCTCAGCAAAACTTCAGAGAATTATGTTACAGCTTGTAGGTTTGTAGTAATTCTTGTAGCAGCTTTGTCTGGATTTTTAGTGTGGTGTAGCAGTTTGCTTTACTGAGCTCTTTGGGTGGTGCTGGGCAAGTGGGAGAGCACCCTACCTGGAGAGGAAGCATTAAATAGTGCATCTTCCTTCAGCATTCTAGGGAAAGCAACAGAAACAGTGAGATCGTGTCAGTCAATTAATTATTCTCACCTGAAAATAATATGTTAGTATCATGTTCAACAATTGTGCTCAGTTTGGTATTTGGCAGATGGAGGATTTTGAAAAGTGTGAATAAATTGTGACCTGTCAATAGTGTGGTCCTTTGTTACTCTTGTCAGCTGAAGAGAGAGAAGTGCATGCTGTTCCCAGAACCAAAATAAATGATGGAAGAAAATTTTAAAAGAACAAATGAAGAGGAGGGACTCTAAATTTAGGCATCCTAATAAAGTTAACCAAGTGTCTGATTGTCCAGGCTGCTCAACCCACCACACTATCAGTCTGTGATAACCATGGTTATCAGTTAGTTCTGAGCTTAGCATTCTAGTAACGACAAGAGTCTTCTGATGCTCCGTAACAGATGAATTTTCCATGTTTGTCTTACCATATTTGTTTTAAGGGTCTTTAATAACTTGTATATGTTTTATGTATAGATAGGTATACTTATAAAAATTAATAGTTGAGTGATAACTCTCGTATATTACATGACCTGTAATATACAGGTCTCTCTGTGCTTGAAGGCTCTCTCCTTTTGCAGATATTTTAGCACTAAGATCAAGTTAGCTTGAAAATAACATGCTATTCATAATTTTGAACGGTAAAAATCTGAAGTTCCATATAGAGAATTAATTCTGCAAACTAAAAAGGAACATTTGTTGGGAGGAGGTATAAATGTGGGGTAAGATATTTTCAAGAAAAATGTAATTCTACTCTCCAGAAACTTAAAATTTAACTTGGGAATAAAAATGTGTGTAAGCTTGAAGGGAGACTAAAGAAACAAATACCTTCTTGTTTTTGTTCCAAATCCAGTGAATTTCCTTCTTTACTCCTGCCAATAATTTTGACATTAAAATAAAGGGATTAAGAGAAGGGAAAATATGCTTCAAATAAGTAACATAAATGTGGATTTAAAAAAAAATGTTGTAATTTGACAAGAGCATTTCCTTCAGGCATAAAACATCCAAAAGCCCAGAACCAGAATAGAGGCTCTCTTAACTTCTGTCTGCAGTGGGAGACAAAGCTGAGCAACACAGGGGTGTTAGTTACTGCTTCACGGGGAGGATCATCAGCCTGTGGTACAGCATAGAGGTTGGGGTGGTTATACTTACTATTGAATCTCTTGTGGGAGTTGCCATTATTGATTAATCTTTTTTTCAAAGTAAGGTAGGGCTGAATGTTTTTGATACTAATTAAATAATGTAATACATGACTGCATTTTCCAGCAGTGCTTTCAGTAACTGCTGTGTGTGATTCTGCCAGGTTTATTTAGGCTCATTCAGCATCACAGCATTAGAATCAAAGTCTTGCTAGTTCAGTGTGAACAGACTGAAGAGAAGGAAAGGAGGCTCTGTATGAGCAGCCCCAACTGTTTCCCCTGTTAATGCCAATGTGAATCTAAAGCAATTCTATCTGTGTGGGGTGTGTTCTGCATCCTCTGGAATTCACTGCCCTCCCAGTCAAAGTCTGAATGAAAGTCATGTTGGAGAACAGGCTCTCCAGTGTTAAAGGACATCTTAACCAATTGCCTCCCTAGAGTTGTGATGTTTAAGTGTTCCTTAACATCCTTGCTGCTGCTGGAAAAGCTTTTCTTGGGCAGTAAAGCTTACTCTTGTTCTTCTTAAAATGATGCTTAGGATTTCTTTTGAATGGCCATGTGCAATAAAAATCTTAGCCATGTAGAAATCTTCCTGACCTGGAATAAAGTTAAAAAACTATGGATATGAAGAAGTGTGGTATATAAAATACATATTTCTTTCTTGGATTCAGAACCTCTTTTTTCATTTGCTTCATAATCCATGGTATTGCTGAGTTTCCATACCTACATCAATAAATACACTAAGGTATGTCATTCCTTCATGTATATGCTTGTGAGGTATAGATGTGTGGAAAGGGGCAGGAGCAAAGTCTTGTCCCTGTATACTTGATAGAAAAACTCTCATGGATTTATGTATTTGTTTTGAGGACCACGCTTTGATTTCAGTAATTTCACTGAAATTTAGAAGCAGCAGGTCCGTGCCGAGCTGCACACAAATTTTCAGTGCTTTTCTGTTCTGTTACCTGTCATTGCAGGATCCTCAGAGAGTTTAAGTTATGGAGCTTCCTGTTTTGCAGGCTGTCCAGGTGAGTAAAACAAGATTGTATTCAGGCTTTTTATATGATAAGGAAAGAGGAATTTGAAAACTTCCGCAGGGATGTTGTGTTCTGAGAAGAATGATACTTATGTCTGAGTAGCAGCATTCATGGAAGTAGCAGAGAAGTTCCACTAAGGTTTACCAGGCCCACACCTGCCTGAAGTTTGCATTCTGTGAACTCTGAAAAACTCCTAAGCATTAGAGCTGAGCAAAGGACTAAGCCAGTGTGGTCCTAAGCCCAGCCAGGGGTGTGAAGAGCAGATCTATTTCATCTTGCTGTTGTGAAGGTCCTGCTTTGCTGCTCTCTGAAAGGTGTCAAAAGAGCATCGTGCTGTAAATGCATTGCATTCCTTTTCTGCCCTTGGAAAGTAACTTCATGCCTTGAAGGAAATTGTGAGGTTATGTGCTTGAGAGAGGGGGGAAGTGTTTTCACCCTCCCTACAGGAGCTATGGCCAGCGTGCAGGGTGCTTTCAGAAACCCAGTTCTTTCAATTGTAGGTCCAAGTGGGAAGGGAACAATCTGAATATCCAGCCCTTTGCTTAGCTGATTTCAGTGGCTGAAAGATTAAAATGTAGAAAAAAATAGAGAGAAGGGGAA
>VZTA01012715.1:4484-40261 GCA_013398855.1 Mohoua ochrocephala | reverse complement strand
TTTTTTTTTTTTTTTTTTTTAATTTCCTAGGATACAATGCATCGTACTTCCCCAAAAGAGCTAGATACAGCTACAGGTATTCAGCAGTCACCAACACATTCCTGCAGGGAAGTATTTACAAAAGCAGTGGCATCTCTCTGGAGAGCACAGTGACTATTGAAGTACTGGGGAATTGCCAGATGGTTTTGAAAGTAAGTATTGTCATAATTGTCTGAGTGATTGGGATGAGCTGATGTGGAATCATATTTTTCTCTGGAATTATTGCTACATTTCAAACATTTGTTTTTCTTATAATTAAAAGCCAGTTCAGTTCTGGATCTCATAATTAGAGTTGCAGTATTGCTTTGATGCACCACAACTTGAAATTAGGTATTTGCTAGTTTTAAAAGGCAGATTAAGCAAATAATTGTTTTCTTTTCTAAGTGGCACAACAGTTTCACTGTTCTGTTACATGAAGTGCAGAACTAGAGATAAAGCCAGACCTCATAAGGAACTTGGTTTATTTTAAAGCACTTCCATATTTTAAAGCAATAAGCATTTTAAAGAGAACTTGAGAAACTTGTATGATGTGCTGGATTGGTGCCATTCTTAGCCCAGTGTAAAATTCAGTCTTGTAACACTCCATTCATCGTGACAGGAGATCTGTCTCTCAGTGACAAGAGCAACAGGGCAGTTTCAAATTGCAGAGCTTCTCCTGGGGTGAGCCCTGTGGTAGGCCATGTGGAGAAATACAGTACTTTAGAACTACAGGGGCAGCAGGGAAAATAAGCTTCTCAGCCGCCTGCGTTTTCCTTCAGGTTAACAGAGGGGATAATTCATTAGTTTTGCTGGGGGGGTTGACATGTGTCTACTAAATACACATATATATGAGGCCAACAAAGAATAGGATCGTTATCCTTGTCCTAGGACATGGATAAAAATTAACTGGTCAATGGTTTGACAATGAAAGGGATATAATAGTGCTGTATAAAATCTGTTTAAGAGTGAGCGATATCTGCCTCAGATATGCCACCTGAAGATGGGGCTAATGCAGTTCTGTTGCAACACTGAGCCTTTGATCATGGTCTGTGACATTCTGTGTAGATATCCTGATATGATCAAGTCCACAAGTTCCTCTTGACATTGAAATATTTTGCCTATAATCTTTGCTCCTAGGTGCAAGACGTGCAGATTAAGAAAAGTATTGCATCCAGAGAGGAGTCTCTGAAAGAAATGGACAGTCTAAGGTAGAAAACCTTCTAATCTGGTCTGGTTTTTGAGTTTTTTTGAAGCTATATGGCTTAGCAGCAGCTTGGCTGGGCATTGTTCACTCTGCTTCATACTCTGTTTAGTTTTAGGGTTTCTTTTGATTTTTTTTTTTTTTTTTTTTAAAGCAAGGATCCAGATATGAGCGCCATAAGCAAAAATGAGGTATTTGGTCCAAACTGGTTTTTCTCAACCTAATTTTCATCCCTTTGTATGTAAAACCATTTGGACAGTAGACAGTTCAAATTATTCTGGGTACAAATCACCAGGCCTCTAGCTGCGCATATGGATCACAGCTCTCAGAGCTGCAGATGTTACTTCTACAGACTCTTGAGTTTTGCAGTACATTTCAGAAGTTCTTGTTTTGGAAGATTCTCATAAGGCAAAATGTTGTGTTTTTTTCTTCAGGATATTTAGATTGCATTTATTTGTCCAACGAGATTTTCTTCCTTTTATGTTTTTGGGTTTCTTTGCTCATTCATATGTCAGTGTGTTTGTCACTGACTTGCCAAGGTATAGTCTCCAGCGTAGATGGCTATACAAAAAGATCTCCTTAAACTGTGGAAGTCTGGCATTTTCCCAGAGAGCTGATGCTTCTTGTGTCATCAAAAAAAAAAAAAAGCAGTTCTGTTGTCTGATTAAGCTCAGCCTTGTAATCTTCCTCTTTGTCCTGTCACTTGGATTCTCAGCCTTTAAACAACACTGAGAGCTGAGGTAATTGACTCAATTCAAAGGGTCAAAAAGAGCAAGCTTAGAGTAAATGCATTGCTTTTTATATTCATCAGGAAGAACTTTGTGTTCTCTCTATGGGCAGCGGTATCAGAGTTCAAATGAGTGCACAGGCCCATCTTCTGTGAAGTTATTTGCAGGATTTTTGTAGCAGTGAGAGCAGTTGTGTATTGTTCTTTGCAGAGAAGCCAAAAAAGAGAGGTGGCAAAGAAAGCATTTAGTGAAGCTTGGCTGTTCAAAATAATTATTCAGACAAGTAAGCCTTATTAGCATTTGCCTCCGCCTATTGTGAATATACAGTAGTCTAGCTTGTCCTCTGAACATGCATGTGATTTCCACAGATAGTAGCAAAAACAGGCACAGTTGCCTAGGAGTTCAGAAACCCTTATCCTATATGCCCAGTCTCTCCTGGAAAGACTTTATCCAGATGTTGATGTATTAAAATTTTCTCTCTTACTTTGTGACCTGATTGATTAGATGAATAGTTAGCTCCCCAGTTAATGTGCAGATGAACTGTCTAGCTCCCTGTATGGGAGCTGACCACTGGGCTATTATAGAATTCTTCCTTTGTATGGTTTATTTTTCCCCATATAGAAGGAAAAGATATGATTAAAGTATGTTATATTAGGAGCGAAAATCAGTGTTAAAAAGTGATCTCTTGGAGAGGTAGAAAATACTGTCCTCTCAATCTGGGATAGCAAAAGCAATTAGGAAGCGTACTGACAGCAGAGATTGGGGAATAAGTTTGGGATAGAGCCCAAGTATGCACACCTAGCAGAGCAGGAAGATATGGGTTAATTGGAAAGCAGTTGTTCTTGTGCGCATCATAGCTGAAGAGGCATGATGCAGTTACTTTGCAATTCAAATATGCTAAAGGCACCCTGAATTGTAAAATGGATTTTCTCTCTTAATTAAACAAGAATCATTGCTCTTAAATACACTTACTTGTAAATAATCTGCTAGGACTGCTTTTATTAAGTGCTACAGTTATGTTGAGGATGCTGTGATTATCTTGAGAGGATTTGTTTTTAGGGTTTCGCAGGGTTTTCTTAAGGACTCCTTGGGTCAGGGTGAATTTATGAAGAATAGAGGCTTACTATAAAGAATGGAGATATGGAGTGAGATCCATTGTGGAGGAGCAGCTCTGTTGAGAAAAATCCGAGTCTAATGTCATAAATTGACTTCCACTCTTTGAAGCAAGGAATGATAAACTCTTTTATTGCAGGGAAATACTAGAGCAGCATCCTCTTCATTTTTCTTTCCATGATGGGAAAGTTCTGAAGCTCTGTCCCGTGAGGAGTGAACAGACCTGGGCACTGAACATCAAGCGAGGCATTCTCAGTGTCCTGCAGACAGTGCAAGAATTCCCTGCTCGTGCTGTCGTTGAGGAGGTGAGACTGTCAGTCATGCTCTGAGGTGACTCTTAGCTCTTGCGCATGTTAAGTCTATTCCACTTGTAAATAAATAAAAGTTTTTGCCACTTGGTTCAGCTGAGAGTGGCAGTCATCTGATTGCTTTTTGTAGTGAATGTTCTAAAATTATCTATAATTCACATTCTTGTTGAGGCTTGGAATCCACTACTTGGTTACCCGAGTTCTAGTGCCAGGGCTTTACCTGTTCTCTGGAGAAAATACAATATTTATAATCCATGATTATTTTTTGTTTTTTTTTTTTTCATTAATTTCACGAGGTTTTAAGATCAGGGTTCTCAGAGCTCTTTACAATTATTTCAATTAAGCTCAATTTCTGCCATGTAACACTGAAACAAGTAGTCCAGTACACCCTGCTGTCACCTGTGTGTTTGCATGGGTGCTGCAGGGGCTGCAGTTCTCTTGTGAAGAGCTGTCTCTAGACTGACCTTCAGCATGATGTGCACTGCCTCATTCTCAGGCTACTGCTGCATGTCAGTGCTTAGGGATGTTCTGCAGTAAGGCTTGGCACACCCATACATAGTTGCAGTTACTCTGCCTAGTAATGCTCTTCTGAATTAATGCTTCTGAATTGATGCTTCCCTGCATGCCCACAAAATCTTAAATGAAAAAGCATATGTCTATAAATGATCTGATTCAGAATAACACAGTGAAATTACACAAACCAACAGACCCTGGCTTCTATAAAGTTTGACCAAGGTCTTTAAAATGATTTGCTTTTTCATGGCTTTTGTGGCAAAGCCAGTGTTCTGCAAGGGAGAATTTAGGTCTCTGTTGTTATTACAAAAAAAGTAATTATTAAAACTAATTACAATAACCTATACTATCTCCTTGTATTGTATGTGTGCATGTATGAGTCAAGAGTGTATATTTATTACTAGGTGGATGTCCTGGGAATATGCCCAACCAGGTATCAGCAAAAGGGGCCCATTCTTGTAAAGACAAAGGACTTAAACCTCTGCTCCCATCGCTCTTCTGGTTTGACTTCTGTGCAGTCGGTTGTTCTTCCTCACGTGTCAGTAAGTTTTGGGGAGTGACACTTCCACAGGGCCTACTGACTTATTTGAAGAGTGCATCTGCTCAAACTTGAGCTCTTAGCAAAGGAATGGTGGATATTATTCCGCCTGTAATGTCCATTATTCACAGAATTTGTTTTAATGGAAATTTGCATTGTAGGTGATGAATGTTATAATATAAATGCAAGAGGTTTTTAGGCACCTGGTTTAAACTCATTAAAATATGTTATAAAGGTAAACTGAAAGTAGGCTGTGGAAGGGAGGAATAGAGAGATGTGAGTAAAAAAAAATACATGAGAAAAATAAAGTTATTATTTGTAGAAAACTTTGGAAAGATAGAAGCTTTCTAAATGCCAGCCTTACAGCTTTCCACTGTTGAGAGCAAATACAGTCAGCGTTTGTATCTTGTGTTATTTTTATTAGGTATTTCCTGTTTCTTGTATCGTACTAGATAGTTGTAATTTACCAGCCTTTTGCTTACCAAAAAGATCTGATTAACATTGAGGCTTTGTGAACTGAAATGAATTGACACCATTTGATGCTGACAGTTAATAGCAATTGTTTTTCAGTGATGAAAAACTAGGCTAAAATAAGGAGTGCATTAACCTCCACAGTCTGGGCACTGTCAGAGGTGTAGACAAGAGACTTCCCACTGTCCCAGAACTGGAATCCTCTGTGAAGTTGGGAGAGAAACGATTGGGTAGGCTGACATAGGTCATCAAGAATCTTCCTGAAGTATCTGTTCTTCTCAGTCTGAACAGCAGATCCTGTCTTCCCAGCTGGAATGTGTTCAGAGCATTAAGGATGGAGTCCTGGAGGAGGCCAAATGTACCGAGTCTGACCGTGTGATGGTGTTCCCTCACCAGGGCAGCGGGGCAGAGACACAGACAGAGTCTTCACTCAAACTCTTGCAAGTGCAAACAGAGACACTCTACAATAAAGGTAACTATGTTTCTGCTAAAATAAAGCAATTTATTTCCTAGAAAAATATTGTGACTTCGTCTTGCCTGTGAGAGCTCTTTGCATCCATAATTTGCACCTTTAATGTATTAAACTGTTTTAAAGTGGGTGTTTTTACAAGCTGGGCCAAGCTGTCCCTTCTTTGAGGGCTTGGGCCTGGCATAACAAAACTATGTGGATCTTCAAAACTAGGTGTGTCTCCAAAAGTGACGATCCATAATGGCCAGCTCCTGTTTATCTACTTTACATACCTAGTGCCCTTGTATGCAGAGCATCAGCCTTCCCATGTCTGTGGACAATTCCTACTTTTTATACAAATGGAGCCTAAATAATTCCAAGTCCTAATGGAACTAAGGACATGCCATGTCTGAGAACTGTTTAAATTTTAGCTCCTTCTTTTCTCTGTGTGTTTCTCCTTAGGAAAATGATTTTACTGAAGTCAACGGGTGGCTTGCCTGAGGGATGATTTCAAAGTTGAACTCTAAATGTTGAGAAACATTTTTTTTTTTGTCTGTTTCTAAATAGTTGTTCCATTCTTTCTTTAAAGGAACCGCCAAATTTCCAGGACACTTTGTTTATAATTATACCGACATAAGATGATAGGATTCTTCCTCAGGAAGACGTTCAGAGCCAAGCCATTTATTTTTCTTGGCACCTAGATGTCCTGCTGATTTTTTGGGTGGTTGAAGCGTGGGACAAGTGATTAGATGACCTTGAAAAAGGTGATGAATGTAAAGTAGCAGGGCCATACTGAGAGACGTATGGATGGAAAATAGGGCTTTTTTCATGTGTATCTTTGTCTTGTTTCTGTGACTCTTTCTTTTGGGCCACACTTGTCTTTATTCTATTGCGTTCTTAAATTCAAGCTGACTGCAGGCATTCATATTCATCCCTTGGCTGTACTGAGCCTAGAGAGACTCTTACGGGGAGAAATAGAGGCTCAGAGAGAAACTTTCCCCTTGCATATAGGGACAACCATAGCAAATGGCCAGCAACCACCAGAGATCTGATTTTTCCTTTATGTTCCTTTCTCCAGGGGACTCTGAGGATCTGTATGTGACCAACATTCTCTATGAAAGGGAGGTAACTAAGAGGGAGGTCACTGGGGAAGAAGTGACTGAACTGGTGTGGAAGCTTTGCTTAGCACACAGTGCAAGTTATGAGGTAAGCTGTACACGCAGCCTCTGCTTCCTTGTGACGCTCTTTGGGGGCTGAGAATTCTCCTGCACAGATAAGAGGTGACAGGAGAGCAGCAATTTGGAAATACGAGAGCCTTCCATTGTTTTGGACATTTTTAAATGTGGAATCAGAGAAAATGGCTTGAAGTGTCGTTTTCTTGTATAAACAGTAAATCACACTGAGGAGTCAAAACATCCTGTAGCCCCTGAATATTAGGCAAAAGCAATTTTGAATTATATTCTAAATTAATCTGAAAGAAAATGTCCCAAATTTTTGTTTTGCTGTGAAAAAACAAAAACATAAGAAGTTTCTGGTTTGGGTCGTCACAGGCAGTTTTGATACTTTATTGTAAACCACCATTTTAAAAGCTTTATTGTGGGATACTACCTCTGGTAGTGTTGTTGTTTCCATGTTTATTGGAGTTCTGCTGTCCTCATATTGCCTCATCCCCTCAAAAGAGTTTGCGCATGAAACCCTTGCCTCTGGGTCTTGGCTGGTAGGTTCCTTGTGCTTCTGATGAACTCTGCTAATAACCATCATCTTTTCTGGGGCTGCTGCTTGGGTCCGGAGGGAATCTCTGCCCCCTAGACCATTTTCATTGGCAAAGGCTGCTAAGATAGGGTGGAATCTTCTGGTCATATGGAACAGGCAGTGGCTTAAATACTTTTTATGATGACCATCATTTTAGATGAGGGTCTGCCTGTCTCCTTAGCTCACTTAGGTCTTGTATTTTTTGTTGATGCTGGCAGCAGCTGAATCAGTTAGTAATTGTCACTGTGTTTGAAATGAAGATCCCTATCTCTGTGAAATTCAGAGGTTATCAAGAACACCTGTTATGTACAATACAGAAAGATTGACAGATGATTGTGCTTAACCACTGTTCACCGGAGATCAACTGAGAGCAAAGAGAGGACACTTCATATCCCATTATCCTTCAAATAAAGTGGTTCTTGCTAGTAGTGACGTTCCTACAGAGAAAAATAAGGAAAAAAAAAAAGTCAATGTGAAAACAGAAGAACACACTCTTTAAGTCATTTTTGGTCAGGATATTACTAGGAAACAAGTATGGTCTAATGGGGAAGGCACTAAACAGGGCATGGATGTCTCCATGAATTTGCCACTGATGAGTTTAATCAGCTCTTTCCTGATATATTCCGTGTCCTCTGATGTTCTTGTCTTGTTAGATTGATTGTACTTTGGAGCAAGGTTATTTCCTGTGCAGAGGGGCTGAGATGTCTCCTGTAAATGCACATATGTACAAATGATGTTAACAGAAAGCTTCAGACCCAGCATAGAAGGCACTCACCTTCCTTTGTTTAGATTAAGTCCCATGTCAAAGAACAGAAGCTCTGCCTGTCTTTCCCCTGAGCTGGACACAGATACTGGGGGACGGAGTAGAGGCTTTATGAGGACTGGAGAGAAGTGCAGTGCTGGATTCCAGCTCTGCAGTGATATCCTGGTTGTGTTCACCTTTCTCTTAGCATCATCTGTGATTCATGAACACAGGTGGGTGTTCGTGTTTTGTGTGTGAGACTTCAGGGGAAGGCACAGGGTGGAGCAGGATAAGCTACAGCTGCTGAAGCCAGCACCTTCAGTCAGTTGTGATAAATTCCGGCTCCAGACCTTACTCCCAATCTGTTGAATGACCTGGTACCACAGCCTGACAAAGGCCTTGGCACTGGGCTGAGGAGAAAGCAGTAGGTGGCCTTTCTGGGTGTTGGAATATTTGGGATAGACTTTTGTCTCTGAGTTATAAGCAGGTCTGCCATTTCTTATAGCTGCATGCTGTGGAGGCTGGAGCTATGGAGGGCTAAGAGAGCCATATAATAATCGTTGGTGCTAATATAGAATAAAAGCAGTCTCTTTGGGAAGGATAATGCTTAATTCCATGTGGTTGTCAGTGTTACAGCAGTATGAAATGGCATTTAGGCACAGGCTAGAGGGCCACATACTGCCTGGAAAATGTTGAAAAAAGAAATTACTGCAGCAGACCTGAGAAACTTTCTCTAAATCCTACCTTCTATGGAACACTCTTAATTCAGTGTCTTTGAAAGAATGGTAGATGATTTTTCCCAGTAGCAGTGGGATGTCACTTCTGCCTGCAAAGAGGCCTCCTGGCTTCATGTGTGGGAAATTAGTTTTGTAAATCACTGAGATTAGCACAAGTGGCTGCTGTCTGTGTCACTGCCTAAAAGAGAGGTGAGTTATTCATTGTGTGCCCATCCCAGCACAGGGTTAGACTGGTCGTCAACCATTTTCACTGTTTCAGGGTGTTCTTTCTGTGTGACAAGACATTTCAATGAGAATCTTTATCATCCCTCATTTCAACCAATAAAATGTCCTTTGGGCCAGGAAAGAAGTTATGGGAATGCCCACAGCGTTGCTTGGGAGACAGCTGCGCTGTTATGCATGTATAGCTTGTTTGTCCCTTTATTGTTTGGCTCTGAATGAGGTGAGATTATGCATTTCTTTCAGCACACAAAACCAAGAATAAATGGAAGGGAAAAATCTCCAACTCCAGGGAAAACAGTGAAGGGATGAGAAAATGGAGGTGGAGACTGTGTCATTTCCAAGGAAGCAAAGTTGTTGTTTAATTTTTTAATGCCATTATAAGACAAGATTGAATTTCAATGTGGATGTAGATTAGCTAATGGACCATTAAGTGAACAAGCTGCATACTGACAAAGAATTGAAAAAGGAATGGGGAGAAGGGACCGTCTCTTGAGAGAGGCTGGAGAAAAGCCTGTCACACCACTTCTGCTGGGGGCTGCATTTCCAGTGACTGGCTGGATTTTGGTGCTTGGTCAGTAGCTCTGGTGAATGTGGCTGTGTATACACTGAGCAGTGTGGGAAAGAGTACGTCAGATTTGCTTTGCCTTGCTCCTGCACCCCAGTCTGACCCCAAAAAAGTTTACTTTCAGGGCATTATCTTTCATTTTTGGTTGTTTGGGGTTTTTTTTTTCCTGGTAAGGCATTCTAATTGCTTGCTTCTACCTAGTTTCTTTTTTTAAAATATGGCAGGTATTCAGGTAGATGGAAAAGCAAGCTTCTATGTAGAATAAAAGCCAGGCTTTTTTATGTTTCTTTCAGAGGTGGGAATGGAAGTCAGATTTGCATGTAGTTTGTAATGATATTACAAATAGAGGAATTTGCAATGACAGCTCAATTTCAATGTAGCTGACCTTAAAAATGAAAACAGCCCATCTGGTCAGACAGTTCATTCTAAAGCTTCATTATTAGAAAGTAAAAATAGCTGTTTCTCTGCAAAATTTTGCACGAAGTTATTAGATGGGAGCTTGTCTAGTCAGCAGGTGTGAAGCAGAATGAAGTCAGTCTACAGTCTAGAATTGTATCACCTGAAAGTACATCAGTCTGGCAGTTTTATGTTGAACTCTGCTGCAGGCTCCAGCTGATGGGCCACCTGGGCTCAGCAGCAGCTGCACACGCAGCTCTTTGTGATGAGATCTGTGTGGGTTCCCAGCCCCCCAGTCATACTGCCCAGAGTGGATTTGCCTGTGGGAAAACACGCACAAGGCCCATGCTTTAGAAATGCTTTAAAAAAATTATATAAAACACAGTTCTCTGAATATTTTATAGACTATAAAATGCAATCTATTTCGCTAGCTCCATAGTGTCCAGGTTTGTAATTTTTTTTTAAAATAGACCTTAATGGTAATGATGGGATAGAATGGAATAGAAGGGAATGCATGTGGATCTATCTGAATTTTAGCTATTGAATTATAAATGTTAACAGAATTAATACATAGGTGGGACTTCACGTACGAGAACAAATTTTAATTTGATGAAATTAATGTATTATTTCTAAAAATAATATAAATCCCAAAAGAATAAAACCATAAACTATATCTATGTTGGATCTGAGAAATTACTCCCTCAGCCTGTCAAACAAAACAGTAAGAAGTTACTCAGACTTCTTACTGAAAGACAGCTTCTTGTTACTGAAAATGTCTTGGCAGTCTTAAATTAAAATCAAATGTTGGCACTGGGTTATTCCATGTTTTCACTGTTTTCTGGAGTAGCTCTTGGAAGGAAGGTCAGGAAGTCAAAGTAGGTCTCTCCCCAAACCTTTGGAAATGTGACTTAGTGGAATTAGACTTTGTTTGTATGATTTTTACATGAAGAAAAATGTTTCCTTTGGAACCAGAAATTTAGTCCTATGTCTAAGCCTTTCACATCTGAGGTGAATAAAGTATTAAAGTGAATCCGACATGGACCATGTTTAAAACTTACACATTATAAAGTTTGATTAAAACAAACATACAAGATACTGTATTGAACATTCTGCTAATTTTTCAAGTAATGAAACCTATCTTCTTTCTTGAGCTTTGGATCAGGTGTCAGAGGAACACATCCACTATAGCCTTTAAAATACCAGGTAAAATAGCTGCTGTATGATGTAGCAATTCCTCTTAGCAAGAGAGAGCAGTTCTTCTGCTTCTATGTTTCCAGCTAGTCCTGTGCTGCCTGCAGAGGCAAGGGCAGTTATCCTGGGCTTTTCTCCAGTAAGATGCAATAATTTCTCACAGCCCAAGGGTTCTCAAGTGAAACTTCTAAGCATTGCCCAAACCTCAGTTAAATGATCTTTCACATAAACCTAAGATTAATATACAGTTAGCTTGACTATTGTTTCATTTGTGTGAAAGCCATGTCAGCAGTTCTGGTCGTAAATCAGGATCTTGCTATACAAACTCAGAGAAGATTACGACTTTATCTTCTAGATTGTAACCACAGTGTTGCATTTTGGTTTATTATTCATTTGTATGCCAGTGGTGTGCACGGTGGTCACTGAGCACTGTTGTCTGAGGGACCAACTGACACCCAAAACAAAAGCCCTTCTCCATATATGTTTGCAGTCTGGAGAGAAAAGCAAGTGAGGGAAGGAATGTAAAGACACAGGGAAGAAATGAGGGTTTACTCTCAGGTTACATTGTAAATCAATGGCAATGCCAGCAGAACCTCTTGTGCTCTGTTCTCTGAAGCTGATTTCTGCACAGCAGGAGTATTACAATTGTGGTTGTGCACTTACAGACTGCAGACCTTTTCATGACTCTCGTGTTTGAGCTTCGACGTCTTTCTCTTGAGGCCTTAAGAGCACTATGGCAAAGATCTTCATTTAAGTGCAGAGACAACTGGTAAGGCTCCTTTAGTAATTGCATTCAAAAATATACAGAAAAGAAATGTTCTGCGAATATTTAAAATAGTTAAATGTTTTAAATCTGTGCCCAGATGTTGGATTTAAAACTTGGAGCATTTTGAAGGAATAATTTTTGATGCAGATCTTGTTTATGTAGCAGAGGGATGATATTCTCTCCTTACTGAATTAATGTTATGTACAAAATACACTTTCTTGTCCCATGCCTATTCCCACAGACAGACTTCCTGTTTCCGAAGCAATGTGAATGGGAAACCTGAGTCATGGCTTGGATGGAAATCAGCTCTGCTGGTTTTAAGCTTATGTTGCCATTTGTTATGAAAAAGCTTATCTGGATCAGTACCTTCAATGCCCTTAGCAGTCGTGGGGGAGAGGAGACAGATGTTAGGCTGGGAGTATGGATGTGGTGGAGCTGCATCTTTCAGTAGCAGCTGGATCTCAGGATGATTTATACCAATTGTAGAACTGTGGCTTTAAAGATCAAGGCCCTACTCCTCTGCAGTCAGGAATAGTTCTGATCCAATGGTTTGAGACTATCAGAAATACTAATCCAGTATTATTAAAATCAGTACTAAATTTTTCTCCCTTCACAAAATTGAAGACAATGAAACAATTCTTTTACTTGGTTTCAGTACAAAATGTCATCAGCCTGTTTGAAATTAATCTAATGCCAGGTTTTATGTTTGCGACAATATCTTTAACTTTACTTGATGCAAAAGGGGCAAATTTTGGTTTGTGTTAGGTTTATTCTCATCCTTTGACAAACAGTCATGCTAATATTCTTCAGTACTAGACAGTAATTAAACTACTCTGCCTCTTTTATATTAACTTTAGACTGATTTTACTCAGGACATGGCTATTAAATTTAGGAGTGAAAAAGAATCCCACGCAGACTACTCTCTGATGCTTTTACACCATTTAGTTTAACTGCTTTCTAGTTAATGCAAAAGTGTCCTTCCATCAGTATAGGAGGCAGGTACAGAATATTTAGAGAGACTCTTAAGAGCTGAAATGCATATTGTCTGTCATGCTGGTGTAAGCTTTCCCCTTAGATAAGTTCTAAAAAAGCCCAAGAAGTAAAAGCTAGTCAATTCAGTTTAAATATTTTAATTTGTTACTGGTGTTACAGGTGAAATGAAAGGAAAAAAACACCTTAATAAAAAATCAGGGCTTTAAGGTACCTCAGTCTTTAGAAATCAAACCTGCGATATGATGTGGCTTAATTTTCAGAGAAAGCAACTGAATATTTTCTTGAAAATCTTGTTAGATACAGTTCTTAAAACATCAGTGCACTTCCATCCCATCCTGGCTGAGGCATATTTCCATAAGGCCACTAAACCAAAAGATAATATGATTTCTGTGGAATCTGGCATTTGCTAAGCCACTGGACTTATTTACTTTGAAAGAAGCCCAGCATCAGTGTATTTGTTATGTGATTCTTGAGTATTTTGGTCATTTCAGATTTGCTGGACTTTTTTCTTGTGTTACAGGCAACCATTAATAGATGCTCTCCCATCTTGTGCTACAGAGGCATGTGTTGTCCTAATGAAAGACCTCATAGCTTCTGGAGAAGTTGAGGAAGACAAAGTAGAATATTTCTTCTGGTCATTTACATTCATTTCCAATCCCACCTCAGGCATGATTGAATCTCTTGCTGTGAGTGGATGCTGCTTTTTCTTTTTTAATTTGTAATGAATCTAGGTGGCTCATAATTTTTGTGTTTTACAGTAACAGTCTTTTCCACAGATTTATACAAAGCTCTGTCCAGGTAATTTTGTTGCAACTGAGTTTTAGTATGTAAATATTTTGATATATTTATTATCTGTGGTATGTTACAGTAGTCATTCTCATGACTTTTCTGAAACACCTTGTTCTTTTTGTACTTGTTTACAGCCTTTGCTGAAGTCACCTAGAGCAAGCCAGAGCTGCTTCTTGGGAGTAACTGCTCTTGTGCATAGGTTTTGTTCAGCTCACAGCTCCTGTGATTGTGTACCTGCTGTGCAGAGTGTGATGAGGACTCTCAGGAAATTTTTGAGAGGAAACTGTACTGTGCAAGATTCAGAACATCTCAGCAAGGTACTGGTTATACGGAGGCATATGATATATACTTTTCTGTTCCCTTTATGATCTAGAATGTGTTTGATGGAAACGGTATTCATTGGATTTCCAGAAAGCCATGAATACAAGCTTAGTAAGTGAATATTCCCTGCTAGAACGGGCTGATAAAATTTTGTAATCCAACAAGTACAACCTATCAGTATGGGTGTTCTTGTGTGTGGAAATAAGGAAAAGTCTTGGGTTTCCTTATGAAGCAAACTTCGTACTGTTGATCAGTATGAATAACACCTACCTGTTGACAAATTACCGTTTTAATTTAGTTATTGTGTGCAGAACTCCATGTTGAATCACTAAAAAGTCAAAATACCTGTGATCAAAAGGGACAAGACATCAAAGTACTTGAAAAACTTTCCCAGTACATAAAATTTGTGAGTTTTGCTTTTCTGTTGCAATGCAGGCTTTAAAAAATGTTTTTGTGTTCCCCCAGGTCTAAGCCAGGTTCTACTTACAAGTGCCACATGTCATTAGAATAGAACAGCGTCTATATGTGTCTTGAACTCTCAGTAAAGCTAGAGTATAGGTGGTACAATAGAGGCTGCAGTAAACTCCCCAAATGACCAGTAATCATTTTAAACAGAGTTAAGCACAGAAAATGTTGGTGCCATAAAATTCAATGTACAACTGACAGCACATGGAGAGCTCTCTGTTCTACCTTGATTTGCATTTACAGATGCAGCTGGTGTTGAAAGCCATAGGAAATGCAGGACTGGCAGCAGCTTCGCTGGCTCCTGTTTTGAGCTCGTGTGCTTCCCTGAAGAGCCATCCAATGGAAATTCGGCTCGCTGCTGTCCAAGCCTTCCGGCGCATTCCCTGCTCTGTCAGGGTAAGTGATTTACTGCCAGAGGTGACTGATGGCTTCCTGGCACTGCCACAGATTTGAGAGTTTTGGAATAGTTACAAAATACCCAAACAAATAAGGAACAAGTGTAGACGTGTTTCAGCAGAGCCCTTCTGCTGTTGTAGAAGAGGGTAGAACCACCCAGATGAGCAGACCTATAATGTCTTTGGCTGCAGTTGAGGTAACACATCCAGTGACTGAGGCAGTGTTTGTGACTTCTTAATTAGTCACTTCAGTTTGGTGCCTTATGTCTGGGGCCGTTATGGCTGAGAACTCACAGGACTTGATTTTTCCCATAGTCTGTTTCACTGTTTCATTCTCTGAAATATAAAGTATTAATGTGAGAAGTTTGTTATGATTTGCCATACAGTGCCATAGAACATTTTGTTACATGTTTTAATGGAAGAAAGTTCAAAACTTGTTTGTCTCTAATGCCTTGATACTTAAAAGAATAGCAAAGCCAGGAATGCTGGCCTGGGCAAAGCTGACGGTCCTGCTCCAGAAGAACAAGAGGCTCCACATGGACTTGCACTTGGAGAAGCATCTTTCTATGGCTTTTTAGCATTCAATTTCAGCATGGATTGGTGTGATTCACTTGTTCTGCAGTTATGAAGCTTGGTGTTGCTCATTAGACCTGTTCAAAGTATCAAGTCTGTATGTTGTCATATACCACATCATTGTCTAGCAAATGAACTGCTGAACTGGGTGGAACGGGGTTGTTCAATGCTAATAAAAATGTTAGTAGTATCAGTCACCAGTTTCTTAATTCCTGGCAGTTGGCAAAAAAACCTCATCTTTGTTGATACAGGGGAAATATTGAAAAGAATAAATTTGTTGCAGTCCTGCTCTTTGAATGAGACCAGAAGTAATGGTCTTAATAGCCTGTGAACAAAACCATGGCCATTGTTGTTTGTGTATTGGCTGTGGCACATGTGAGAGATATGATAGACGGGTCTCCCCTGTGGTGGAATAAAACCATCCTTAACAGTTGTGCTGGCCAGGGAAGCTCTGCGTTGCAGAGTCCTGTATCGATTCGTCAGTATAGGATTCAAGGTCATAATGACAATTTGTTCAGGAAATGTGTGGATAAGGTAGTATAGACAATATGTACATACATTTGTATCCATGTTACACAAAGGGACTTTGTCAGTTATAAGGCAATAGCTATAAATATAGGTCTTTGAGAACAAAAAAACCCACCTGGACCTGAAAGTGCACATGAGGTGTTTTAGGGAAGTAAATCATAATTGTCTTTATATTTTTATCTTTCTGTCTTAGAATGCTGTACTACTTCAGTTGTATCAAGCAACCAGTGAAGATGTGGAAATAAGAATTGCTGCTTATTATATAGCAATGAAATGTCCACATGAAGAGTTATTTAAACAAGTACAAAAGACTTTGCTGAAAGAAACATCCAGCCAAGGTCAGCCAAGCATCTACTGAAGTCTTACATGTTCCTAATTGATACTTCAATGTGACATTTACTTTGCAGGTGTAATGGTACCAACCTATATCAATTTTTATTTCGTCTCAATGCTTTGTAGATTGTTTCGAAATGGTTGTTTGCATAAGTGGGGTATTTTATATTGAAACTGCGATACTGTTAGTTTAGCAATAGTCACTAAGGACTGACTTTTCATAGAATTAGCTCCTTCTACTGGCAGTATTTCATTCACTGAAGGCTCTTGAGAAGGATGTATGGAATAGCTTTGATGCTCAGTGCATTAAAAATACAAATGGATAACTGCAAATTGCATTTTGTGAAGGTGAGAAAGAAGCAGGTGGCAGAAAAAAATGTTGCAATATTCTAAAATGATATCACCATGTTCAGTGAAGAATACCTGTAGACTAATCCTTTGCATTTACATCTGTCAAGAAGAAGCAAACATGAGAAGGGTATCTGTAAGACTGATTGCAGGCAGATGAAAGAAGGCTCTGTCTGCACTGTGTCTGGATCCTGGCCAGCTCTGACTTGGAGCTGGTATCCATTTTCCCAGGATATTATGTCCGGACCAGTGTATCCTGCAGTGGTGGTGAGTTCAGGCTCAGCATTGTGTTCACCTGCTGATGTGGCTTGTGGTTTGGAGGGCACTCGTTCCTTTCTGTTCGTAGTTGAGACACAGAGAAATTGCATGGGCCTCCAAAATCCTGTCAAGGTGTACCCTCAGTGACTCCGTCCTGTGACTCCGTGCAGAAAATTTAATTTGTCTGATTTATGAAGGAGCTGTATAAGTCCATCCAAAATGTTGTATGTTTTAAACAATTTAATGCAGTACTCATGAATATTCTTTATTTCTTTCCTTTGTCTTTTGTTGATGTAACAGCTAAATAATTTATATAATAAATGTTTGAATAACAAGTGCTTTTGAAGGCATAGGGCACATGCTAGTTTTTAATTCCCACGTTCAGGAAACAAAATTTGAAAAAAAGAAATTGTGTTGTGAAAAATGCAGTTATATCAGTATGCAGTGTCTGTGCATTGAACTAGCACTGGAGCCTATTACCTTTTATCTTCAGGAGACAAAAAAGCCGCTATTTAAGAACCAGACTCCAGAACGCATGGGAAATATTTGCCCCCCACAACACAGCATATACATGGCCAAACTGGGACTCCACACAGTGTAATGCAGAAATACTAATTCTGAATCACAATTGTTTAATTGTATGTGCCTTCCTTCTGTTTAAAGTGCTGTTGCAGTAGGTGCATCAGACTGATTTTAATCATGCTGAAAATGAATGAATTCTGTTCTGGTCAGGGGAATGGCTTAGAATTAATGGTGGTATAAAGAAATAAAAATATTTCCCGTATCTGTTTTTAAAACTCTTGTAATTTTTCTCTGATTTCCAAATGCTTTTCTTTGTTGAATTTTAGTGGGCTCCTTTGTTTGGAGTCATCTCTCTCAGCTCCTGGAGACAGATGATCCATTGAAGGAGCACCTTCGAGATTCTATTCCTGATGAAATCCTTAGCAAAGATTTTGACCGGGAGACATGGAAATACTCCTCATATTCTGATGTCACATTTCACTCAGGTATGTGGAGTTTTAGAACTTAATGCTTTGTAGCATGTGGATTATTAAAATCCCACGTGGCTTTTCTGACACTTTACGACTTGCTCCAGAGAACTTTGATTTTTATGATTTTAATACTATCCAAATATGCAAATGTAAGCTTGATTCTGCTTTGACCTTAATTGGAGTCTATGAAATGTGTTTCCAGCAAACCAGATACCATGCACCTTTGCCTCTTGTGAGAGAGGAGACTAAGAACCAATGAACATGTAAGATTATTTTTGTGAGCACCAACTTTTAATTCCTTCCTTAGCTAACTTCCTTTGCAGCAACAGCGGATTAGGATGGTTTTTTCCTCCTGATGCACGTACTGTCCTTGGTATAAGAAAAGAGTCAAACTAGTTCCTTCCTGTTTTACTATCTGTCATTTGTTTTCAGTGAAAATGCTAGATGATACTTTTCAGAGTCGCATTTGGATTTTCTGTCCATTTCTTCCAGTGTATTTATGTATCTTATGTATTATAAATACTTTCCTTTTGATGTTAGTGAGATAATACCCAGTAATAGCCAGTAAATACAGAATTCCAGTAAATGGAAGTTACTAGTTAAAGAGTCTCACCTATTGACAATTTTTCATTCACCATCTTCTTATTGAGTGGGGTAACAGTTTTCCAAAGAATTATGAATTTTGCAAAGTGTATGAGAACAGCTGATCTCCAGCTGACAGACATCTGGTATTTTCCATTGCAGCTGGTGCAGGTGCAAATATGGAAGCATCAGTGGTCTTTTCTCCTGCATCTTTTCTACCACGATCAGTCATGACCAATTTAACTGTTCACCTTATGGGACAGGCTATAAATCTCCTGGAGGCAAGTTTATGGATTTTTTAATTGTGGGGGCTTTTTATTCCCCTCCTCAAAAGACACTTGGTATATTGAAGTACAAAACATTTTCTGTTTTCCTGTTGCAGTTCCTTTAGCAAAGTGTGCTTTTCACTGCTGTAGCACAGTTGCCTCAGACTGGTGAGTCCTCTGTGTAATGGGCTTAGTCAAAATAAAAGCACTGTCATTCTGCTAGTACCATGCACTAGGAAAATGACTTATACTCAGCTCTTGTTGATTCAAATGAAACGCTAAAGTCAGTGCTTCTTGAGACACTGCTCTGGCTCCTGTTTAGGATAGTAAGACTCCTTTTATTGATGTACAGTGGAAAATGGATTGGCTTGGGTACATCCTTCCTTTAATACAGGAGACAGACTCATTTGTACTTAGCTGAAGTCACTGTTCTAGTACCATTGAGCATCCAGTGCTTGGGATATTTCAATGACCTGCCTGCAACCTCATCATCTTTAGCTGTGCCTCTGCTGTGCCAGGTAACAATGTGCACGTGAAAGAAAGAATTTAATGTAGCCTTCAGATCTCAAGTTTAAGCTCGCAAGAGAACAAAATATTTTTTTCAGTGTCACATACCCTGGATTTATGTGTGTTATTAATTCTGTTTTAAGCAAACTTCCAAACAGACTCTTATTTCAGAGCATGAAAAGGGTGTGTTAGTGTTTTCCAGCCAAAGTACTGTTTTTAACATGCCAAAATAGCAGTAGCCCCTTCTGGCCCTTCATGGTGTAAATGAACTGCAGTACCTGAATGAAAAAGGATTTTTATTTTGGACTGAGCTTTACATGTCTAATTTTTATGGGAAGATTTAATTCTGAAATATCCAGTATTGAGTGCTGAAGGAGGTAGAATGCTAAACTTTGTAGACTACTGAGATCTTGATTGGCACATCTTTTCTGTTGGTTGCATCTGGTTGTATATTTGATTTTCTGCTTTAGAAGTGGCCATGGCCTGAACATGTCACTGTTAGGCTTTTCAGTGCTGTATGCTTTTCACTAGGTTGGTGTACGATTGGAGAATGCTGAAACTCTCATAGAGAAGGGTTTTGGGCCGAAATCTGCTACTTTCAGTGACTATTTTTTTGGAAATACTAATGAAGAAAACCACAAGTCAGAAACCCCAGTGGAAACAGCAGAGAAAGTCAAGCAGAGGAACCCAACTTCAAAGCGATATAGCCCCGCCGATCATCTTGTGACCAAGTTTGGCACGCCAAAGCTGAGAAAAACAAACCAAAATTGTCTTGGTAGAAAATACAGTAAGATGAATGAGTTAGTCAAAAAGGTAACTGAACCTGTAGATCTTGGAAAAATTAATGACATTTCCCAGTCAAACACAGGGCCCCGTCTCTCACTGGGCAACTGTTCTGGATTACTGTGACTCCTTTGCAAAAAGCACACGTAACTCATTCTGCTCACTTGCAGAGAATTTAACAGCTGCAGAAAATACAGAGCAGCAAAGACCTAGATCTTTAGTATTTTCCAGATTGTTTTATTGTCTCAAAACAATGATACACAGCCACAGATACATAGTGGGATTATGTTGCCTGTGTTTCTGGCTTCCTCTCATTATTTTGAGCTCATGTGCTTTTGTCTGTTGACTGCTGTGCCACTGTAAACAGCTACTTGATGTTGAGTTCCTGAGTCCTGTTGTTTGCAGTCTGACTTCCCAGTTTGTTGTCAGATGTTACATTGACCCTTTGTGAATTTACCCATTTTTGGACAGAGCTATGTTTTATGTACACAACAGGAAAGCTCTGAGAATTGACTTCAATTGTTGATGTATTAGCTGGAAAACTCAGGGACTGTGATTAATTTAGTTTGTCTTAGATCACCTCTCTTCTTGGGACTCATCTTCTTAGGGTTTCTTCTTAGAGAGTAAGCTCGTGATCATGTTGTGTTGCTGTGGTATTACAGAATCATTAGGAGAGAAAATGTAAAATTATTACTTCCTAGCAGTTTATTTAGCAATCAAGCCATCCCTAATGTTGTTTTGTGATTGTATTTTTCAAAGCTCCATCTGTTTGTGGGTATGTATTGCAATACTTCTCCTCTGTCTGTCATCTTAGGACTGGACATGACCAGTGTTCATAGTGACAGCCAGCTTGTGTGGTACGGAGCTGAAGTGTAGCTG
This sequence comes from Mohoua ochrocephala, assembly GCA_013398855.1. Classification (NCBI taxonomy): domain Eukaryota; kingdom Metazoa; phylum Chordata; class Aves; order Passeriformes; family Acanthizidae; genus Mohoua; species Mohoua ochrocephala. The sequence continues at coordinate 19,540 of VZTA01012715.1, read as the reverse complement.
GAAAGAACAGCTACTAATCCATGGCCTTAAATGGTCTCCAAAGTATTTGAATGTCTCTTTACTAATAGCATAGCCTGCATTGAGGAATTGTTTATTTTGAGTTTGAAAGGAAATTATAACACCATTCCCTTTGATTTCTTTCTTTATCATGGCAGTTCACTGAGAGAACAGTAAGAAAGGAGGCACTGAAATGTGAGCTAAGCATGAAAATCTTTGGAAATGAACTTAGCTTCTTAGATTGTGAAGATTTAAGAAAACAAATGAAACATTATTCCTTAAATCTCGCTGAGTTGGCTGTTAAGCTTCTGAAGGTAAAAGGAACCTTTTTTCTATTTGAAAGTAAATATCTTGAGAAACTGCTTTCTGACAGATATGTAAAAGGTACAAAATATTACTTGTTGTTTCTCTAACTCCAGTGTATATTTGGTTTAAACAGCATTCAGTACATTAGGCAAAGACTTGTTCTGCTGTCTAATGGCTCTTACCTCTTGCTTCTCTCATTCAAATCCATCCATGCTTAAGTGCAAATTCTTTTTTTAACTGGGGTAGGACTAGTGTCTGACTCATGCCATGGCCATATGCAGGCTTTGGGCTGCTTTTTTCTTTATATCCCAAATCAGCTCAGGTAAAAACACTTTCACAATAGATAGATGCAGTCAAAAGTTATATCTGGAAAAATTCTTGAATGCTGACTCTATTATGCAAAATAAAATTCTGGGTTTTGTTTGGGTTTTATTCACCACAGGGGAAGGAGGTCCAGTTTAATAAAAGGATGAGTTTGGCTACTGAAGACTTGCAGTTTCCAGCAATTTCAGGCTTTCCTGTTCAGCTGGCAGTCAATGCCTCAGCAGCAATCAACATGAAAATCAAAGGGAATGCGGATTTCAAACAACGGTCCAATTTCTTTCTAAATGGCTATATCAAGCCAAGGTAATAATTGCTGCAAATGTGTCACTTCACATATTCCTGATGTAAAGTAGCAATTCCTGATGTGAAAGTTTTGTGTGAATACCTATTAATTAATTAGGAGATCCCTGAAGAACAAAAGCAGTCATCAGCCCTCTGTTGCTGAATGGTTGCCATGGTGTAAGGGCAGCAGTGCTTTCCTGTCCTGCCTGTCTGACTTTGAACTCCCTTGCTGTGTTATTCCAGTACTGGTTTAAGCTGACTATTCCTCTCTAAGTCAAACTCCTTTAAGAGTCTGCTTGCATGCAGCTGATTTTTTGAATGCTTTACCTCTTACGAGTGGATTTTTCTCAGGATCAAACATGCTGTTACAGGTTGTGGATGTACAAACCAGTGGATGATTTAATGCTGTGTTTCCTTTCCTGGCTACTGTAGCTTTTGTACAGACTGAATACCTTACTAAACTTCACTAAGTGCTGTATGGACAGAGAGAAACTTGCCCTGTGATACTCAGTTCTAATCACTTTCCCTTTCTTAATATTTCATACTGAAATCTGGGTTCAAATCCCTTTCCTAGGAGATAAAGTAAAACTGTACTTTAATTCATGTTAGAGAGTGTGTGTCGATGTATATGCAATCTTTTCAGTTATTTCTTGAAACAAAATAGTTCAATCTATCAAAATAGATTTTAATCATAGAATATGCTGTGTTACAGCATCAAATGCTGTGTATTTATTGAAGAGGTTTAAGTTAAGTGCTTTAAAAAAACCCTGCATTTCATAGAAGGATATGTACCTGAATCTTTCAACAGTGCATTTGTCCAGCTTTCTGTCCAAATGGGAACTGCAGGGACTCTGGGACAAGCTGGCCTGAAGTGGTTAACAGGAATGAGGACATCTACTAGTCTTGATGGAGGAATCCAGGTGAAGAAAGGGAAAGTGCTCAAAGTTTTCTTGAACACTCCAGAAGAATCTATGGAGATAATTAATTTCAGGTAAGATTAATCAAGGGCATCTTCTAAAACAGGAACTGTTAACTTTCTTGAATCAGAGCTTGGCTGACAGGTTGATTGATAGAGGAGAAACAGATTTCATCAGAAAACAAACTCTTTCAGTCTGAGCCATAGTCCAAATCTGCCATTCAGAAGAAAAGGAAGGGGAAATTATTCTTTGCATTTTCTATTATTTTACCATTAAAACATACATTCAAAGCAAAGCCTTATAACAAAAGATGGAAATGAATTTTTCACATTCCCCTGTTTCTTCCTACTGAATATCGGTGCCGTTTCTGGAACTTTAGTATCCAAAGAATCTAGATCAGGATATTAAAATGGTGGAGGAAAAGCTTAGCATTGCTTCCACAGATGGTATTTAGCAAAACACTGGAGTAATTTGGAATACAGTAATAATAAAGTGTGCCAAAACATTTCTGCTTGGTTTTTAGTTAGATTCCTTAATGTTAGGTAAAGGTTGCATTGTAACATACAATCTGTTAAGCAGATTAATTGCTTGTGTTAATACAATCTAGGCTTTTTAGCTCATTTTATTCTGCTGGCTTTCTCTTTTCTTTGGACTTCTAGTTCTGATAGAAGTCCAAGAGAAGACATATTGTAAATGACATGTCAGCATGTCTTGGACATGACAGCGGATGAAGTATTTACACTTTGTGGATTGCTGCTTCTTTGTATTTCTCTTGATTTGGGACATCATGGTGCCATAGGATATGCAGTTCAGAAAAGGGCTGAAAGTCTCTGGACTTCACATTTAAACCATTCATTCCCTTAGGGCTCTGGGAAACTTACAGATGTAATTCTGGTTCTGTCAGCTAGGATGGATGACAGCCCATAATGAAAGGAAAAATAATCACAAACCTGTACTGTGCACTGTTTGAACAAAAGCCTGACTGAAGAGTCTGTTAGATGTTGCATTAACTCTCTTGCTCCCATCAAGTGCAGAGACCATGATTTTTTTTATCAGCAGTTTAATGAAGTCCTGGAAGAACTTCAAGACTGGAACAAAACTGATGTCCATACATAGCCTAAGGGGGACAAAAGTATCTAGAAGCCAGGAAGTGAGTGGAGTTGCTATAAGCTGACTATACCAAATTGCTCAAAACAGAGAAATCTAATACTGACTGTAAAGAACGGCGGATGAATCTCAAGATAGTGACAGATTAAATATGAAAACTGTGGATAGAAGTCGGTGATCATCAGTAGAAATGTAGACTAACCATTACAGAACTTCATCCTGTTTTTCACGTCTGGGAGAAGGTGGCACGTAACTGAGAATTTTGTTTAAATATTACTGTAACTTTAGCATAATCGATTTTAAGTTATTGTTCAAAATTCTTGGTTGTAGCTCTAAACTTTACTTCAGAGTGATGAATGAGACAGAAGATATAGATGTCTTCCAAGACCACACAGAAACCAGATCTTGCACTAGGGAGGAAGGTGAGTCCAGCTATTATTCTTGTCTTAGAAATACATTCTGAAATACCCATGACAGATCATTTTATTCAGTAGAGTTTCTTTTTTCATATATTATTTCTAAAAGCTCTACAGCGCAGTGTTAATTTTCATGTTTTCTTTGTTTGCTGTTCTAACTAAAAGTTCAACTGTTGTCTTCCACCAGTGTCTGAGATTATTGGCTGGCAGCTGTGTTCTGAAATGTCCTATCCTGACCCAGCCAGTGGTTTGGTTTTTCCCCTTACTGCACCTTTGAGAGTGGCTGTGACATTAACTAAGCAAGACAGAGGCCTGCAGCAGTACGTGGTGGAAGCTGCCTATAACTACGTTGCTCAGGTACCACTGGCACGCTGGACTTTGGCTTTAGTTTTAGTTGGTTATTCTGGTGACAGAGTGGTAAATCTCAGTACTGCATATTCAACCCTCTGGATTCCAAGGTCTATGTTGTTATTATTAATTCTATTCCCAGTATAGTGGGAAGATATGTTGAACACAAATTGCTGATGCTGATAGTAGGTACATACTCTTTTTTGTCTATGAAGCAGCACACACAAACAATCTGTTGTCTCAGGGTGAGAGATTGTTCTGTAAATGGTGTGCCAATGAATAATGTGGTTATCTTTTCTTTCTCTCAGGAGAATTCATGGATCCCAAGTGAAGCTGTCTTTCACTTCTTCATTGGGACTCCAAAGTCAGACTTGAAAAGAGATGTTGGTGTTGACCTAAGTTTTAGTGTCCCACAGAAGAAATTCAGAATCCGATTTATACAGCCTAAGAAAAAAATTGAGATTGATGGTAGGTTTTTCAACTAAGAGCCTGATCATCAGCTAATATCAGTTAGGAGAACTTCATTATATCAGTTAGGAGGACTTCATTACAATTAACTGAAAAATATCATTACATTTCAGTCACTAATCTAATGCTAAAACTACATTATTATGTGATAGCTGTTCAGTTTACTGCTTTAGGTAGCACTCATTCCCAATGGGGTTTGCATCTTGATTAAGACTACATTTTGCACTAGGGAGGAAGGTGCAGAGGTTCAGTACTTGGTTCATAAAATCACGTTACAGAAGAAAGCTGTTACCAGGATTGATGAAATGAAGGCTAAAGTACATGGTGGATTGTTCTGACATTTTTTACATGTGCTGAACTTGCCTTACTGTTTCAGTTTGCTGTGTTCTGTTAGTTATGATAGGAAGTCATGTGTTGCTAAATCGATTAAGTACTGACTATGATATTGCCATGCATTATAATAAAAAATAACATTTTAATCACAGTTTAACATAGAACACAAAATCTACAAATCTATTGAGGAACTATAAACTGATAAATACATGGTAATAATATAGAAAACATATTTCAGCTTCTTTGGCATGCTGGTCAACTGATGTGTTGTGCTGATGTATTCTACCATATCACATATTTAGAACTTTCCACTCTTTTTTTTTTTTTTTTGATCCTGGTTATTTCCAAATGGATCACAAGGAAGATTTACCTACACTGTGCAAAGCTTTGTGTGCACAGCGTTCTGAGCTCCTGAAACGTCTTTACAGCACAACACAATTTACAGGTTTTAGCACAGGCCTAAAGGAAGTGTACAAATCAGTTCCAGAACTAAGCTGTTTTTGTTGGAGACAGCTTCATTGCCTCTTCTCAATTATTCTCCTCAGAATATCCTTTCAAAATTACTAGTTTATTCCGAGGACACTTCGCAAAATGCCTTTGCAAATTCTGATCCTAACTTTTTACCTTTGAGCTGAGAGTTATTATATTTTTACTATCTCTATATCTATTGTTCATAACAAGAAGAACTACCATTTCAAGTACAGTTTTATGAAGCATCACTGAACAGTAAAGAAAGAGTAAAGCATTTTCTTCTTCTCCAAGGGAGGATTGAGTTTTCTAAAAATTCACGAGTTGGACACCTGGAGCTGATAGTGGATGATCGAGATGTGTATTACATTAAGGTATGTTTACGTTTCATGAGCTCTCATTCTAGGATGAATACTTACATAAAAGCACAGAAAAGAAAGGCAATGACAATACATCTATTGAAAACCAGTTTTGTGAGCAATCCATCAGACAAATTACCAGTTCTCCTTATTACATATTTTTGAGATAGACTCAGTGCTAAATTTTAACCTAAATCTCTGTGAGACTGCCAGTGTTTTCAGTAACACTGTATTAATTTCTGGCCTGGTATTGCAATATTCGTAGTGATTTCAGTCCTAAAACCAGCGGAAGCTGAAGGAAGTAGCATCTTGCACCACTGTGACTTCTGTGTAACTGGAAAAACAAATTCATCCTTCCTCCCCATTATTTATCAATGGCAAGTTTTAGGCTTTGTGGGGTGTGGAAGATTTGTTGTTAGATGTATAGAAAAACATATATTTTCTTCCTCCTCTCATCTCATTTCTGAAACGCCCAAATCTATACTACTGCTTTCTCAAAACTTAATCAACTTGTCTTGTTGAGGGTCTTGGGGTTGGCTTTTTGATTTGTTTGTTTATTCTAGGGAATGACAGATTTGCAGATGCTGAGTGGAGAGCAGAGATACATGACCCAGCTGGAGGTAAAGCTGATAAAGCAAAGCAGTCCTATCGTTCTGTCAGGAAACATCACTAAACAGCTTGGCAAGAAGATAGCTTTTTCAGCATCTCTGAATAATTTGTTGAAGGATGCTGCATTTATTTCAGGTTAGAGGACAGTAAGTATTTGCCATATAAATGCAGGTTCCGGAGCACTTATTTGTTAGAGTTGCCTGGTTTTGGACACCTAGTCCTAAAATTCCTTTCAAATCCATAAAGACCACTTTTAAAAATTATTATCCTTCATAAATTAATATGAATATATATTTCAGAATAAAAGAAATTTTTTTTAAAAGTCTGTTTTGAATTACTGAAAAGGGGGGAGGAAATGACATATAAGGAATTACTTAACAAAAACGTGCCAAAACAATAACAGCTGTTTTTCACTTTTGTTAGTAAGAAACAATGCAGAGACACATATTTGTAGCTAAATGTCTCTTGAGACCTGTTGTTCTAAAAATCTTGAAGACTTTTTTTCTCACAAATAAGCTAAGAGGAAAATACAAGAGAAAGTATCAGAAAGAGAGCCTTAGTATTTGTATAACATCAATACAATAAAATTAAAATAATACAGTGAAATAAACCAGTAATTTATGTTTAAGGCTCTCATTTTTGGCTGAAATGTCATAGAGTTACACAGTACTTTCAAATAGAACTGACTTTTAAGGAATGCAGAAGGCCAGTTTGTTTTTTGGAAGAGGATCTTTTGGTGAAATTTTCATCCTTAGCTTTCACATGGATTGCCAGTGACTGCATCAAAGCCAGTTCTGGTCTGATTTCAGACTCCTAGCACCAAGAACTTGGCTGCACCTGTTTTACTGCTGCAAAGCCACAGCCTTGCTCGGACTTTATGTGGGGGTAAACTTCCACGTGTTCACACGTTAGGCCTTAATTAATTACAAGATCTGTCTATTGAATTTATTTCCTTTGAGAAACAGCTTTGGCTGGATTCGTTTCAATAAGCTTGAAGCAGGTTGTGATAAGTGTGGTCTGCAGGCTGTCTGTGGAGATGGAGAAAGAGACTCAGCATCCAGCACTGTGTCTTTTTATCTGTTCACTACACAGGGAGTTCATCATGGTGGGAGAGTATGTAGTATTCCTTTGACTAGCTGAAGTAACTTCAAGTTCTACCACTGCACAATCACTTCTATTCTTTCTGTAGCATTTCTGGAGAAGAAGGTTGGAGATAAGCTGAGACAATACTTGTTGGAAGGGGAGACTTACCTTCCAGGTGTTGTTGGAGTTCACGCCGTCTCTCTTCTCCAGCAGCGTGAGGGCTTGTGGGCTCATGGTCTGCGGATAAAATATGGACTCCTAGGTACGCTGAAAAACAGGGAAAGTAAAAGTATTCTGTATTACTCATTTTTCCTACAAGATTTGCCTCTGTGTTTAGAACACAATAGAAAGATTTCAGTTCATTTTTAAGCTGTGATCTGAAACCTGGGACAAATTTCTCTTCTCAGTTGGATAAACTTTACTCTTTGAGTCTGCGTATAAAAACAATTCATTTTTAAAGTGGGCTTTTCACAAGCATGTCCAACATTTGACTGAAAATCAGTTTTTCAGTGAGAATTGCTCCTCATTAATTTGTGTTTTCAGATGTTTGCATATATACACTTAGTAACAATCAAAACACTTAAACAGTATCTTATGATTCCTGGCTATAGCTACGTAATTGTGAAATTAGAGACTTGGCGCATAGTTACACTTTAGTTTAAACCCAGTTTGACAACTATTCCACCTGAAGTGGTCAGCAAATACTTTCTTGGAGAAGTACTGTATTTTTCATATTAAAAAGTAATCCTACTTATTAGCTGGAACTTCAAATTCATTATTTTAATTTTCTTCTCAGTCTCCAGAAGGGCTGGAAGTTCATTATTATTTTTTGTTTAAGATGAAATGCCATGTAATGTCATGATGTTGGGAGTAGGTGGTAAGAAAAAATCATCAAATATTGTGAGATATACCAAGAAAGCTGCAAAGGTCGATCAGGATTCGTTTGTAGCGCTTTTACTTCGACCAGGTAAAGTTCTGTTTAAGTAAAGAAGTTTGTGCTTTCCTTCGCATTTGTAGGATAAATCAACAAGTATACAGCTGTAAAAATAGACAAATCTAACTCCGATATTTTGCAAAACAGAAGTCTTGAAGCCAGTGCCAGATTTATACTATTAACATTTTGAAAGATTACTTCTGATTTATTTGAATAGGTAACTTTGTGGTTTAACTTGAACAGGAGAGGCAAAAACCCCTTGCCACGAGTGCAGTACGCAGCAGAAGGTTCAAGTGGAGATGGGTGCACAGGGCTTGTACAGACTGGAGCTGGGGCATGAGTTTCACTGTGTGCAGGCTCCCACCTACAGCCACAAGGTGGGTACTGCCCCAGGCACTCTGTGTGCTGGGTCCTCAGGGCTCACAACATGGACAGAAAGCAGAGTTCACAGCAAAAAGGTGATGATGCTCTCTTCTTTAGGTTCACCTAAAACATGAAGCAAGTGCATCTTGGATTTCCTCCCAGATGGAAGTGAACTATGGGAAACACTGGGATGAAATAAACAACAAGAAGAAACTGCTGATCAGCCAAGCCTTAAAGAACAGTTCCAGTTCATCTGTACTCAGCTATTTCATGGAGGTAATAGTGATGGTTGAAAAGTAAGACCTTTAGTTCAAATAATTAACAGACAAACTAAGAAGAAATTTTGAATTTTTTTTTATTATGACCTTTTTTTTTTTGTAAATATGGTATGTACTAATAATATAAGGCAAGTACCCAGACCTAATAATTTTGAGTTAGGTGAGGTCTTAGCCCAGAGACACTGAGATCTCTGACATTTGCTAGAAGATAAATTTTGCAAATACTGGAAAAGTTTGGGTGTAATTTGGTCTGAGGTTTTTGCGGTGTTAACTCATATAAAATGATTGTAGAGATTTACAAAAGCTGCTTTGCTGACACAATGTGGAAGGAGGTTGCAGGGTATAATAACTCAGAATATGACAGCATTTTTCTTTTTGAATCTCCTGTAGTTGTAAGAAATGCATCTTAAAGAAACGTCAGTCTATAATTGATGAGCATGCATGAAAATCTATAGAGTGAATGGCAAATGTGCAAAGGCAGAAGCTGTGACCTTCCTTGCTACTGTGTATGTGTATTAACTTGGACACCCCAGAAAATGGGATCTTGTTTTTATTTAAGTGTGCTTCGCTTCTTTTCCAGTTTACCATGCAAGTCCTGGAAAAACAGGTGAATTACAGAACCCAGCTGCATCACTTGCACACCTCTCAGGTGTATTTGCAGAGCAGCACCAACTTTGAGGTGCAGTATAATGACCATGTACCATTTCTGGCTGGGCTGCAGTGGAAGGATGCATCCAGAAATGGCCTGAAGAAGTGGGAAGGTGAAGTACCACAAACCATTTCCAGTCCGTGATTAGAAAAGCAGATATTGGAAGCTGCTGCCAGGTTTTTCTGAGCAGTTTTGCGTGAGTGCAACAGAACGATAAAGATTTTTGTTGTAAGAGGGAGACCCTGAAGGTTGTCCAGCCCAGCTTTCTGCTCCAGTCAGGACTGTTTCTAGCAGTAGATCACATCTGTTGCGGTTTTGTCCAGTTGAGTTTTCGAAATCTCCAACTCGTCACAGCAGTTCCATTCACACTAGTGAAGGACATTAATTTTATTATATACCACTCAGAGATTTTAGCAATTGGGAGAGAAAAGGTTGATAGTGGCATTTTAGCTTCATTCTGAAACCCCAGGATCTTATTAGCCTTGATGTGGAGTTAGAATCCAGGTAGCTTGAAATCTCACATTTCTGTCAGCTTTAATATGTGTCCTTTGCAGGTGGGTTGAAAATAGACACCCCATGGCTCCATCTGTACACGGCTCACAAACTGCATCAGCCTCAGCATTCTACTTATTTATTGACATCCGAGCTGACAACTGGAAAAGTTCTCTCCATTAAAGACCTTGTACTGGAACTGTTCTATAAAGATCAAGGCAATGAGAAAGAAGGAAAAGTTCACATTTACACACCAGCTACCACATACCTGCAGGTTGGTGACATGGTGCTTCACAGAGTCTTATGGCTTTGGGGACAGGGCTCTGTGCCATCACTATGCCCTGAGTCTATGGTTTCTAAGCTTCCTCTTAATATATTTTAGACTGTGGTATGCAGTAGATGTTTAAAACTGATTTCATCATAGTTGCTGTGCATTAAGCAATATGGTAGACTTCTGTCACTATGCAATTGTCTAAATCTTTGATTTATGTTTATGAAAGGTGTTCCTTTATCAGCTTTTCCTCCTTAGGTCACTGCTGCTTCAGGCATAGCATGGAGGAATGTGAGAAACATTCTTGAATGAGAAAAAAGGGTTCATCAACTATTTTCTTCTCAACTGTTTAGCTTTTTGTCTCTCCCTTGTTTAGAGGAGATAAAATGAACTTTGAGCTTTGTATGGCAATTTGGAGTATTTTGATAATGGAAAAGCTGGCACACATTTCTAATAGTTCTTGTAAATGATCGTTCCGTCACCGCTGTGCTGCTGCACAATGGAATGCTGTCTGTCCTAGCTCAGCCAGACTAATGTCTTTGTTTTTCAGGCATCCACATTTAATCATCTTGGGAGGAATGTTCTGCATAGCTATAGTGAAATTATATCTTTGTGGAATCAGCTTGTGAAGAATGAGATTCATTTGGAGAATAATGAACGAGCCAAACTTCTCTGCTTTCAGATAAAGAGTACAAAACAGGAATTTAACTTCACAGCCAGCTATCAGAGTCTGCCAATGGTGAGAAAGAAAAACAAAAGCAATTTTTTTGACTCAGCACTCTCTTCCTGAAAGATGTTATTGCTAGTGTTGAAACTTAAACCCTTCCAGTGCTGCATCTATTTCTGTCTGTTTTGACAGGCTGCAGTGTAAAACTAGGTTCAAAAAGAAAACAAAACTTCTGTGGCATAGTTTGGAGTACTTCTCACCTATTTTGGAGGCCAACTACAGACAGACAGTCAGGGACGAGAGGGTGAACAGAGACTGCATGACTAGAAAGAGAGCTGGAGATGTGATTACTCACAACTTGCTGCAGATGTATGACAGATATAGAAGATTCTACTGTCTTGGAGAATCAGAATCTCTTGCTTGCTAGTGAGCATGGTAACAGCCCAGGTTTATATGCTATTTTAATCTCTACATCCCTTCCAGTTTTAAAATAATTTTTCCTTTGCTTGATGTCTGCGGCACAGGAAGGCTAATCAGCAGTTTCTCCTCAAAAGAGGTACTTTGATCAGTTACTTTGTTCGATTCATACCTTGCAGGAAGTCTTATAAAGTGTTTTTCTAAACATAGCATTCCATACTTTGAAAATCTGTTTAAAACGCGCCTGCGCAGGTTCTGGTGCTGGATGGGACAGCTGCTGAGTGTTCCGCAGGACCCCTTCTCTGAGGAGTCCCGGGCGAGGCCAGACCCCTGCTAGCCAGCTGTCCCTCACCCATGGCTGCTATGGCCAGGCACCTCCCTGTGCATGATGGCTCAGGTGCCCCAGAGGTGGGGAGGTGGCTCTCGGACTGGCCGCCATTGATTTTATTATGTGAACCCCCAGGGAAAAGAGAGGGCCCACATGGTGACCCAGGAACCAAGAGGAGGAACTTCCTTTTGGCGGGGGGTTATGAGGGGGTCCCGAAGGGGCGGGGTGATACAGAACAGCCAATAGGGAGAGAGGGAGAAAGGGGCGGGGGTTACAAACCAACCGATGGGAGCAGAGGGACAGGAATGGGGGGTTTGGTTCCATGTTGCAGTGGTACATGAATATGCATAAGAGTGGATGGGCGAGGCTTCCTCCAGCAAACCAAGAAGGGGCTTTCTTTGGACCAAACCATGGTCTTTTATCTTTTTTTGACCTCCCCACTCCCAGCTCATTGCAACAAAAATTTAGTTAGGTTTTGTATGTACCAGAGCTTGCTTATGTTGCAAATAGGTGACACTCAAGTGATACATTAGGGGGCATTTGTCTTCTGCTGGAGTCAGTTTTCTACTGATGTCACTTTTAATTCCCTGAGAAATTAATGGAGATCTGGACTTAAACTGCAGCAGAAATGGTTTGATCTGTGAAATGACAGGCTTGCTGCAGCCTGTTGAACCATATGGTTTCCATATTGATGTTCCTGCATATGAATGCAGTAAATCTGATGCAATTGTCCTTTCCTGTTCTGGTCTCGTGATCTGAGCGCAGCCTAAGATGACAAACTTTTCTGTGAAGATTGTATGGAGAGATAATAAAAGTCTGCCTGTCAAACTGCAGTGTGAAGGTCAGATAAAAGAGCTGAGGAAGGAGAAGATGCTCTACCAAAAACGTGCAACCCTCCATTTCAGGTTTAGTATCCTTATTTCTATCTTTTAAGAATGCTTTGGCCTAATTTAATGTGCATCTTCATGCTCTTAGGAAATGTTCTGGGCTTTACAAAGTGAGAGTGCCACACGCACAAAGTCTGTGCTTTGTCCCATCTGGCTCTCTGGATTTTCTCAAGCACAGCAGCTTCCTGGGCTGGCTATTTGCATCCATTAGCTTTTGGTCTCTTTGTTGAAATGACAGTGAACAAAGTTGTCAAAGGCAACAGGCCATGTGTGCTGTGACGTGTTTGTTGGCAACTCAGTCAGGCATATAGCCTCCTTGCATGAAAACAGCAGGATTTATGGTGTATCCAAACTTGGAAGTGGTGAGAAGTTCCAAAATCCAGATCTGATCCTCTGTGCCATCCACGTGCCTTTTTCCTAGTCTTTAGGCATTATATAGCCATTCTAAAGCTAAAGGTATCCTCTTAAAACATGTAACAAATTGTCTTGTTTAGATTTTGGAACATTTTGCCACGTATTGGCTGTCCCTGAAATTTCTCTCTTCATTATCCATTACTAAAACACAGCCTGAAGGCCTTTGTAAAAATGTATGCTCAGACTAGAGATATCTGGATCACCTCTGGGGAAATCTCAGCTTTCTTAAGGCATAGCAGGATCAACAGGAGTGCAGAGGCTGCCTTAGGAGCCACTGTGCAGCTCAGAGATAACTAAAACACTGTGAGGTGTCTTTTCAGTAAAAAAATATGTAAATGAAGAGCTGTACCAGATATTCTAACATGTAAGAAAGGCAGTCCGGTGTCTGAGTTTATAAAAGTCTGTGCATGTTTCCAAGAGGTCTAAGTAAATGTGCAGAAACATCTAATAAAGTCCATAAAACATTGCACTGAAATAGTAAACTACTCCAAGAGCTGTGTAGTGCTGAACATCTGTTGCACCAGATCCTTGGCATTTAGGTACTGTTTCTACCAAAAGCATAAAAGGTTTTCAAACCTGCCAGGAGCTTTTGGACACTGTCCCTATTTGAAATGAAGTCTTGGCCATGCAGGTATAGAAGGTGTATGTGCTGGTTATGCATGTCAGAATTTTAGAGCAGCACCTTCTCCCATGTCCTTCCAGGTCTTTACCAAACTCAGGGTGGAAACTCTATCAAAAATTCTGCTAAGTGTGTGGAGTTTGTATGAAGTTGTAGTTATGCTCTGTAGTTTCTTAAATGTCCTGGTCTTATGTGTTTTACTTCTGTACCTGACACCCTGGTTGTAACAGATAATTCTGGAGTTCAAGTTGATCTTTGCATGATTTCTTTTTGTAGTTGTCTATTAAGATCTTTTACACTACGTTTATTTCTTGGTTTTTTTCCAGGCATCCTTTTAAGGTGCCCTTTCTGCAGAGCTTCCTTCTGCAGGAGACATTTACTGTTGACAGAAAGCAAAAGCACTATTTCATGGAAACAAAAGTTTTAATAAATGAGGTGGAGGAAACAGTTCAGACCCTTATACTTGGTTACCAACCTGAAAACCCCTACGTGAGTTATCCAAGAGCTTCCTTTAATCTGACATACCAACACAGCCTGCAAATGAGTGATTTACTGCATGTATCTTATGTTCCTTGCATGTCTTCTCAAACTTCTTTTTAGATTTGTGCTGGCTTAACTCATCCTTATAACTACAGGATGTTCCCCAAAGATGTTGAAATGTGCATTTTAACTCTAAGTCATCAAAATGTGAGTAAATTTCCCATTAAATTCAATTAGGAGATGTTCATTACCTGTTTAGTTACCCTTTATTGTCTTTTCAGACCTGACTTGCTATAGGTCTTTAGTTCCTCACCATGTAGCTGCTGCAACCAAAATGTTCAGAGGTTGATTATGTCCTTGGACCTCCTTAATTTTATAATTAAGGATTATTATATTATGTATAATTATACATAATTATATTATGTATAATAATATGTTGTGTAGTAATCTAGGATAAGAATACTTCATATATTATTTTTTAGAATATTATTATGAATGAATGTCATTAATAATAACAAGTACTGGGATAGAATGGATTCAGGGTTCTCTCCCTTATCGATCTGTATCTATTCATCTTTCTTACCAAATGTAGCTATTTTTCCTGATTTTCTTGTTTTTCATTCTGAGCCAAAACATAAAAGCTTGCAACTCTTTCATATCTCATGATGTATAGGGATGACTTCTGTGATCTTTCATTAATACACAGGGTTAATACAGTTTGCTTACTCCCATTCTTACCACACAGGTGAAGCATGAGCTTGAGACTATCTTAAAGGTGAATAAGGAAGATGTTCTCAGTTTTCTAGGGAGGTATCAGGACAAATCCAGTGAGGCAGATTTTAGACATCTTTTACACATGGATGTGACACACTCATTCCAGGTATTGGTGGTTTTAATTTTTGGCATTTTATTTTTTATGTCTTGGTGACTGTTTTATTGTGTTGTCTTAATAATTGTAATTGTTTGATGCTGGTGAATGTTCTAATCTAACCAAGTCCTGGCCCTGCCAAATAACTGTAGGTATCTGTCGCTGGCCACTTGACCTTGCTTCAAGTGTCCCGGCGGCGAGACAGGGAGAAGCACCAAAGTTCTGACACAGCTCCTGCTGGAGCTGTCAGCCTGCAGGCTCGCAGTGGAGCTGGCAGCAGCCGATGGCAACTGTAGCGATTGGCAAAGGTGGAGGAGGAAAGAGGGACTCTTTGTTGCAGTATCCAGGTGTTTATTCCTTATCCCGGGGGGT
>VZTA01012712.1:296332-319504 GCA_013398855.1 Mohoua ochrocephala | reverse complement strand
TGAATTCCACATAGGACTAGATCGCTTAATGACATTGTGCAAGTCCATCTTTGGACCGTGTCTTAAGTGTTCTTTGCTTCCATCCCTGCATGTTTTCCTCCTTGAGGACTTGAAAGGAGCAGTGAAACAAAGGTAAAAATCACTGCGACAGTGCTACACAAGATAGTCAGACTTTTCCTTATAAAATATGTAGGGTTACGTGGGTGCTTTGAATACCCGTGAAGAGCACGGTGTCCTAGATTGCTGTTCATAATTCTGCTGCTGCCCTGCTCAGCAAATTGGTTTTCTTCTTGTGCCTTGGTTCCATCATCCCTAAAATACTAAAACATTTTTAACACCCTGTAAATTCTACTAATAAGAAGCAGTATGTTGAAATTTGAGTATTATGACTACTTTTTATATTAATAACTTTGACACTTCAGTTGTATGTGAGCATCCCAGTAATTTAGACATGCAGAAGACCCAATGCTGGGAAAAAATGTGCTCTTTTTATGCTTCATTGGTAGCTGGAATTTCTTCTTTGGGGATGTACGCTTTATATTGTTCCTCTCCTCATTAAAAGCTATTGCCACTAAATTGCAGGATTTGAAAATGCTTGAGTACATATTTTGAAATACTTAAACATAAAAGAACATTTGGGGTGTGTGAAAAATACATATATTCTTTCTTAGAGTAGAAGAAACAGCCCCGGAGGTGCCATTAATTCAGCCATGTTTGTCATAATGAAATTGACAATGATAGTTTTCATATGTAAGTGAATATTTGCTGAGGAAAATATGCCAAATTTTTATTATTAGAAGTCAGTTGCTCATTTGTCACTGCTTCAAACACTTGACTTTGCTTTAGGGATTTTGGGGATTGGTTTTTTCCTAAGCTAGTAACTATAACCAGGAGATAATTCATGTAGTGCTGATCTTGTGTCTTTTTGTATGCCTTGCTTATTGTGTTTTTACTTTGCAATCAGTTTATTTTAAATTCTTCAGAGTTTGAAATTCTTGTTTTCATAAAGCATGTAGTCTCAACCTCTATTCTCTGTCTGTCCACCCATTATTACTTCATGAAAGAATATAATACAACATGAGTTCAGTCATTATCAGATGTCAGGAAATATGCACTGAAACATGATGCCTTGAGTAAGGGAAGACATAACACCAGAGTTTGTGCTGTGTTTAATCCCAGTGAACTTGCTCCCCACTCAAGGCATTTCTATGTAAGTTTACCATACTAATGAGTAAAAAATTAATCTTTCCCAATACTGGTGCTCCAAGGGATGGGAGAAGGAAAGATACCATTATATTGCAGTACCATTAAAGTTTTTGGACACACTGTTAGTGAGATTCCCACTGGCAGTGAGGAAAGAATGTCCTTCTGAACTCATGTTCCTGGTGTGACAGCCTAGTGCTAGAGAATCTTGGCTTCTGATGGGAGCTACAGCACAGGTGGGCACTGTGACTGTTCACCTGCTGCCTTCCTTAGATCTACTAGGGAAGAGCTAATCCCACACATGTGATGGCCTTAGTCCACACTGGAGATGGTGAGGAGGAGATAAGGAATGATCAAGAGTTGGGTCCAGTTCTACTCCTTTCCTTCTGCTGGTACAGAGACACTTTGTGTGCACTGCTCTTTAGCTGTACAGAAGAGAGCTGGGTAGATAAGAAAAAGACACAGTGAGTCTGGAGACTGTAGAACATGAGAATAGTATCTTGGGTGATGTTCTAGCAATGCCTGATATTTACAGGGTATGTTAGAAGTTGACACTTTGCAGCAGTTTGTGTTTCACATCTATAGGTTATGCTGTAGTAACGTAATTGAGAAATTGAAAAATTGAAATTGATTACTTTTGCTGCTCATTGAACATTTTTGAATTTCAAAGGCTTATAAATGAAACTGTTATTCAAGTTCACATTAAATAAGAATATCTTAGGAAAAAAAATTTAGTTTGGATTATTTTTTGTGAGACTTTACCACACATAGGGTTTTGTTACGTGTGTTAAACTTTAGAAGTTTCGGTGGTGATTTTTAATTACTGTGTGTCCTTAAAGAAATACCAGCTGGTGAACATTCTGTTAAGTTATTCAGAGAGCTTCGTGTTCTTTTTGCCTTTACTGCATGTGTTGCTCTATTAATTTTGAATTATTAAGCCATGTTTTTTGCTTCTAGTTCTTATACAATTGTAAATAAATACAGATCCGTAAATGATACTGTTGTAGAATAGGTGTATGCATACAGGAAGCAAGATTGTAGTATGTGGTATTGAGGTTCCTATGCTTAAGTTCAAGTTTGAAGAAAAAAGTTTCATCCTAGGGCTGCAAAACTCTGAAAGCTTTGTTTGGATTTGGGGCATTTTTTTGCATATGTGGCTTTTTTATTGTTCAGAGCAGAGTTTTATTTGCCAAATTCTAACTGTAGGTTCCTGAATCTAGCTTTAAGTTTAGCTGTTTGAGAAAGTGAAGGAGGGTTTACAGGTTAATTATGTGACAAAGTTGTCCCAATAAGTCACTTTTTAATCCAAAAAAACCCTGTCTGGATTATAATGACCTCATTAGACCATTTAAAATGGAAAGAATGCATGCTTTAAAGGTCTTTCAATAACACAGCTAAGTCTTTAACTTGCCACAAAATATGTCTGAGGTTCAGCTGTAGAAAAAACCTGAATACCTCAGTACTGTGATTATTTCTTTGGAGAGCTGTAATTGTCAGAAACATGGTTGTAAGGTGATGTTTCTTTACTATGGTTTTTTTCTTCACTATCATAATTGTCATCTGTTGCTTGAGAGGTATTCCATTCACCAAAGAAGTCTACACAATGGAAGTGTCATTTGGAAGCATGATGTCAGTGTTCCCTTGTAGGAGCATGATTATCATATCAAACACTTCAACGCTCATACTTCTCCTTCAACAGGCTCGGCAGATGGCAGCTGTCCTTCTGCGCCGCCTGTTGTCATCTGCATTTGAAGAAGTTTATCCAGCTCTGTCACCTGAGGATCAGACATCAGTCAAAAGTGAACTGCTGCTCTTCATCCAGCTAGAAGTGCAGTCCACTATGAGAAAGAAAATATGTGACATAGTTGCTGAATTGGCCAGGAATTTAATAGGTACTTTATTTATATGAGTTGATATCGTGGTGAAGTGTTTATGTATTGACAGTAGTTGTGTTTGTATCTCTTGTTGTCTAGTCCTGCTTAGGTGTTTGCACGTGATGTGCTAACTGATTCCATGGCTTATAATAGAACCTAATATTTGTTCACATTATCCTTGACCAGATAAAAATAAGATTCTTAAACTCTGCTTTTTAAATTGCTCAAGTTTAGGTGAGATTGTATTAAGGTTTATAAATCCAGTTCTGTGTAAATTGTCATAAATTGTGCTGAGCGTTGCATCAGTTTCTTTTTTTGAGTGCTGCTATGTAGCGGCAGGTAGAGATCATCTGTTCTGGAGTGTTTTTAGATTAAACATTTCACAATATTTTACATTGTGACTTAGGCACGTCTTCAGGGTCTTTTAAATTAATTTCAGTAGGGATGGCTGGTTTTCCTGCACAGTTGAGATCTTACCACTTTGAAGTTTGCTTATCCTAAAACTTTGTTGTGTTTAATGTAGATGAAGATGGCAACAACCAGTGGCCAGAAGTTCTGAAATTCTTATTTGACTCTGTCAGCTCTCAGAATGTGGGATTGCGTGAGGCGGCTCTACATATTTTCTGGTAAGCTGCTTTTTTGTAGGATAGCCAAATCATGTCTGAAAATGTAAGAAAAACTGTTACAACTTAATTAACTAGCAATCATGTTTATTTCATTTATTTTGTTGTATTGGGGCTTACTTAACTGTAACATGGACAGTTACAGTCTGTAACCTAAACAATGGATAAGTTTGAAATAGTAGTTTAACCTTAACTTGTGTGAATTTTTATTAATGTTTTGGTCTTATCCTTAGGAATTTTCCTGGGATTTTTGGGAATCAACAGCAACACTATTTGGACGTCATTAAGAGAATGCTGGTTCAGTGTATGCAAGATCAGGAGCATCCCTCAGTAAGACCTTTATGTTCTTTTGGGTTTTTAATGTGTTCTGAGCATAGAAACTCAGTGCAGTAGTCTCAAACATAAAGGTTAAACCTTGGATTTCAGCCAGAGAATTGCATTACCTGAAACTGATGTACATATGGAGTTTTGACTATGCCTGCTGCAAAACAAAAGGCTCAGACCCTCTCATGGTCCTAAAGCTGACTGGCTGCTCATGTCTGCGTTGCTTAGGCCCAGAGTCTTCCCTAGTTGTGCTTGGAGAAACCCAGTTGCAGTGGCCCCAGGCAGATGGGGTTTTAGCCAGCAGCATTGAGGGGTCAGAAACTCCTTGTTAAATTCTCTTTCTGGCCTTTGTGTTTATAAGTCTGTAGTATCTCTACATACAGTGTCTGTACATGGTATATCTCAAAATTCTGAATATACGACAGCTCCTTGAACTGTTCGTGCATGTTTTGCTCTAAGGGTGTGTGAGCAAGCCTTGCTTTTCTGGAAGGCTTCAGATTAATTGATCTATGCGGAGAATTGTACTTTGAAAATGTTTCTTTTGTTGTGGAAAATGCTGGGCAAGGATAGGAAATCCTGCTGTGGTATATGGGTTCAGTTTGCTGCTCCCCCATGGATTACTTTTTCTGACCTTTGAAAGTCAACTGAGTAACATTTTCTAAAGTACCACAAGTCATGCCTTTAAAGAAGCATGTCTTAAACACTTAGATCACGCTTCTTGAAAAATGAGACTGACACTTGCATGCACATTTGAAGTTTTGATGGAAGTTGAAAACAATAGGGTTTTTTCCTCTTTTCTTTCAATAAATGAAAACCACCAAAACAAAAAGAAAAACTAGGGGATACTCGCCAGCTCATAATATGATAAACTTTTTGTATTGTAGACGACACAGATGCTGAAGGTCTTCATTATCACTTTGCCATAATTTGAAGTAAAATGTAAAATCCCATGTTGAAAACTAACAAAGGCATGTTTCAGTATTAGTTTCTCACATTTGTTTCTCCAATCGTGTCTTCTAGATCAAGACTTTGTCTGCTAGAGCTGCAGCTGCATTTGTACTTGCTAATGAGCTCAATGCTCCCCTTCTGAAACATTTTGCAGACTTGCTGCCTGGAATCTTGCAGGTAAGAAACCAAAGAAGTAACACCTAATGCGTCATTACTGTCTGTATTGACTGTATCCAAGTGTAAATTATTGGTCTGCAAATTTATGAATTTTTGCTGAGACCTGAATTAACTGAGCTTGTTAGCCAGACAGTCACCAGCAAGATAAAGTGGAGACTAATAAGTAATTTTGCAAACAGAGGATAATTGATAGAGTTTTAAGGAAGATAGCTCAGTGCTGATTAACTTACACAGTGTTACAGAGATAAATGAGTTAAAATTCTTTGTAAGGTATATGGGTCAAAATCATGCAGCTTTTAAATTAACCATGATATTGAAATATAGTTTAAATAGGGGCTACCCTGAGATTTGATGTAATCTGTAATTGGGGAATTCATGGACCTGTGATATCCTGTATCTCTTCAATTTAGAGGAAAACATAGAATTATTCTGAGCATAGACTGAGAACAAGAGTCTGTAGAAATGATCTTTATTGCTTGATAAATTAGGAAATTGCAAATAAAATGCCGTTTTAAGCTTCATGTAATTTCTGAGGCTGGATTAGATCTCTTGGATGGATGAATTAAGCAAAAGTTGAAATTCTAGTGTAAGAATTTTGCAGAGAAGCCTATTGTAAACCAAACCAGAGACAGAAATGGTGTGAGCTCTGAAGGATGACAATTTCACAGTACACTTCCCTTTCTATATCAAGAAACAGTGGAAGCAACTACGTACCTGTGATAACAGAGGAAGTGAATTTCTGGCGATTTTAAATTAGGCTAAATTTACATTAAAGACAGACTTCTCACTACAGTCAGAACAGCAGGTTCCTGTTGACAGTGTGAGCTGTAAACTGCATGCGCTTTGTGGCAAGCTGAAGAAAAATTGTGCCAAATCTACTGGCGTCTGCAACTGATGGAATTCTGATTGATCTTAAATGGAAACTGAGAGGAATTTATTCAAATCATCGGAACTTGAAAATGGGCTGTAGTGTGTACAAGTTAAGTGCTTTGATATTGAGGTCTTTATTTGGTGGTTAGTCCCTGTCTGTGCCTTCGTCAGTAACAATTTCGTTGCTTAAAAGTTGTAACTGCCTGAGAGGACCTTGGCTACACAGTACCGTGTAAGTGGGGGCAAGGCAGGGTTTGGGGTGGTCATAGCATTTGTCTTGATGTTTGGCACTTAAATAGTGTGTGGGGTTTAGATTTCGGGCTAATAGCCCACTCTGTGTGCTGTAACTTTCAGTGCTACTGTTACTCTATTTAGACACAGTAGAAACACATGCACTCAGCTCGCATTTTCAAGCTTTATTTTGCAAATACAGGGCACAGAGCTGTGTTATGAAATCTGTCTTTTTGAAGTTCTTACTCCAGGAAGAACTAGATTTTCTGGCTGTGGTAACACAAGATGGATATGAAGATCCGAGTTTATAAATAGGAATGTGTTAGAATAGTGGTGAGTGACCTTTGGAGACAGTTGGATGCTTTTCTTGTTGGTGTTGAAATTCATTTTGTTGAAATACTGACACGGTAAAAAAGCTAAAAATAAAATTCTGACTTGGCATATCAGTCCTTTCGGTACAAGATCTATAATAATTATGCTAGAAGTTGAACTTTCAAAACTGACAGTTGAAACTTTTATACAAAGCTTTATCCTGCAAGGGAGGTAAAAGCAGATAGAGCGTCGCTGACTTCCCTGGATGTTGTTTGATACTACAGAAAAGTGCCTCTGCCTTTAGGGCTCACTTTTCACTTTGAGCTGCTTTCTTCAGAAAACTAGTCTTGCTTTAAAAAACTGTAAGAGTTGCAGTGGGTATAAAATACAGTTTTGCAGAAACTTCCAGTAAATATTACATTATCCTTTGAGAGAATCAGAGGATGTGGTAGCTGTTAGACCGAAAGGCCATAACCGTGACAGATTTATTTTTTTCCAGAACATTTCTGATACTTGAAAATGCTGCTTCTGTCTTGAAAGTGTTGGTTATATAAGTGCCATTATCAAAAATGTTGAATTCTAGACTTAAATATTAAAAATCACTTTGTTACTCACTTCAAAAAATGTTTCAACCTTCGGAAGACATAAAATACTTTGCTAATGAAAATTCCTTTCAAAACCCCAGAAGTGTGTCTAAAGGCTTCTTTCTTTGGAGCTTTGTTTACTTCTGAATTCTAACACCATTGAGTTACTGTGCTCTGTTTTGGCACTAAAATATCACCCTGAACAGTTAAAAGTAAATTTTAAATTACTTTTAGAATGTGGATATGGGTTAGGAAAGATGGTTGCAAAAAGCTCGATTTCTTTTTCTCTTTTCCGTGTCCTGTGACTGAAAGCTGAAAGGTCTGCTTTAATTTGGTGGCTCTGGAGGGATGTCTGGAAAAAACCTCTTTAATCTTGTGATTCCTGGTGTTTATAAGCATATTCAAAACTTTTCTCACATAACAGGCAAAAGAGGAGTTGGGCTCATTTTCCTTCTTCTGGGCAGAGTTACTTTCTTTTAAATGGATTTTGAAGTTGTTCTTGTCAGAACTCAGTGGTTTTGCATGTTGGAGGCTCTGATGTGTGACCTTAATTCTTTCCGAGTGTCTGCAGTGTTAGATTTGAACATTGCGAGCCATAACTTAGGTGTAGAAAACTTGTAGTTTTGGACGCTGCATGGTATCCTGTTAGGGATTTATGCATGCAGACCCTCCCCAGAGCAGGGTCTGACTCTGGGATCCTGCTGAAAGCCGGAGCGAAGGCTTCCAATTAATTGTATCCTGTTAGTTCTGAGGTTACGGCTTGAGCTGGTGCCTGCAGAGAGGGACCCCTGCCCCAATTCATGCCTCTCAATTGTCCGTGTGCCCACATGGCCCAGTCCCCAGCCGTTTGCTTCTGGTTGGTGGTCTCTTGATTTCTTGCTGGTTTTCACTGTTGCAGGGCTGATCTTCTGGTGAAGTTATTTCATTCTCTTGGAATTGTCTGCTTGATTCTTATCTTCTTCATTCTGCTTGTATCTCTGGAATCAGCTAGTTTGTTGTTAGAAGCATTAGTTTTAGCAAAAAGTTTGCTCTGGTCAGTTCTTGTGGCCTAAGGCTTTGGCTACTTAGCTACTAATGTTAAATGAGACTGCTCAGAGAAACAAGAATACAATTAATGAAATTCCTTCTATAACACTGGTCCTATTCATAATGTTGTTTGTTTTTATTTAATCTTATCTCCATCTTATCTTTTTATAGGCTCTAAATGATTCCTGCTACCAAAATGATGATTCTGTTCTGAAATCCCTTGTAGAAATTGCAGATTCTGTTCCTAAGTATTTACGACCACATTTAGAAGCTACTTTGCAACTAACTCTGAAGGTAAAGCTAGGAATGTTTTTTAAGAATAATTTTTTCCACCCCAAAACTTCTGTTCTAACAATTTACTCTGATCTTTTGTGTTATAGTTGTGTGCAGATGCCAGTCTCAGTAACATGCAGCGTCAGTTGGCACTTGAAGTAATTGTGGCCTTGTCAGAAACTGCTGCTGCTATGCTGAGGAGGCATACAAATATTATTGCACAAGCCAGTAAGTATTTTCCTCATTTTCTTTGTTGAAACAGTCGTCCTTTACAGTATTAAATTGACTTTGCAGTTGGTCAGTGGCAAAACCACATCTAACTGAGAGTTTGCTGGTGCTGGTAACTTAAGAAAACTCAATTCATTGTCACCTAATGGAGTAACCCCCTTCCTATTATGACTCTTCATAAATTCATCCATGCCTGTGCAGCACCAAAAATTTGAATAAAAATACAGCCGACTCTTATTATTAGATGTTTCCAAGGAAAACACTACTTGCATGCTTTTCTGCTGGCTTTGGAAAATTTTACTGTAACAAAAAAAAAGGCATTTGGTTCTGAAGTTCTACGTTTGAAGTTTGGTATGTAGGCCAGATACTCTGTGCTGCTGGCAAGTGAAGACTGAAGGAATTCAGCATGCATGTTGAGCATCAATGTTGAGTTAAAGCTGTGAATTAAAAAATCAGATGCTGGTATAAATACATGGAAATAATCTAATTAGTCTATTTAACATGCAGATGGTAAAGTCTTTGAAGAGGCACTTTTAAAATCATGCCTTATTATTTGAAATGCTAAAAATAAATGTCTTCTGGGCAGCCCTAGCATCAATGCTGTTTGCACTGGCATTTCTCTGCCTTTTAAACCTTTTTTGTGACCAGATCAGGGCACTGGCACAGCAGTATAGGCTGCTTTTCCCTCCCTGTTACACTTGGGTTTGTCTAAATTCTTGCTTGTTTTCTGAAACTTGCATAAAAAGCAACTTTTTTTTGTGTGTGCTCAGGCTGAGGAAAGTTGTATAGACATCACTAAAATTATAAAACTTCTGTTGGAAAATGTTCTAAACTGGATCTGCTTGGCTTAAGTGTTTAAAATATTGATGAGAAGTTTTGTTTGCTAGTACAATAGCTTTTTAAAGAAGAGGTTCTTTTAGAGCATATTTTGA
Source organism: Mohoua ochrocephala (assembly GCA_013398855.1). Lineage (NCBI taxonomy): Eukaryota > Metazoa > Chordata > Aves > Passeriformes > Acanthizidae > Mohoua > Mohoua ochrocephala. The sequence goes on along the minus strand of VZTA01012712.1, from coordinate 309,899 downwards.
AATCTGTGAATTTTCAGAACACTATTTTTACTCCATCCTGTAGCTTGTTGGAATTACTAATGCTTGACACTTGCTGACCCCACATCATTACAAGCTTCTTATTTGGTCAGGGGGGAAGTACCTCTTTCCTCTTTAGAATGTATTCCTATTATTTTGGGTTGCTAGTTGCTGCTTAGGACCGAAATACTTCTACTACAATAAAGCACTGTATGGGAGTGAAACGCCTTTCATTTGCAATGCATCATAAAATTAGTCTTATTATTAATATATCAATAAGGAGAAAGACATTTATTTTGCAGAGCTAGTAAAGCAGTTGTGTTCAGGGAATGATAAAAAGATAGCAAAAAAGGATTGCTTTTGTCTTGGCTTTGTGTCTTTTAGTTTAAAAGGTTTTCTGTTTTCATTCAACTGAGAAGTTGCTACATCACTTGATGCTCACACCTAGAACTGGACAAAATTGTCATCTTGTGCTGGTTTTACTGAGCACAATGCTGGTTTAGGAGTGTGTGTTCTGTGTGCCAGTTAGCTGCTCAGGAATCCACTTGGATTAAGACTTCCCTTCTTGAGCTCACAGGATTGCAGAGTATTTTATTGCTCTGATAAGAAGCAGGCTTAGTGGGCTTATGCTTAACTTGTTTATAAGTTAATTAAATTTTGAGGGCTTGTTGGGACAATGTCGAAATTTCCGTGCACACTCTACATTTTTTGAAAAACTTTTTGTGAAACTGCTCTTACTGGCAACCNCCACATTCATATAAAACATCAAGAAGAAACAAGATATTGTAGGTTCTAGATATAATGATGGCCAGAGCACATCAGATGGGAGTTTGTTCTCAGCCTTGTTTGTTAGTAGCAACAAACATGAGTTTTTGGAACCACTTAGCATTTATGTCAGATGACGTTTGTCTTCCATATTCCGTAGGTGTCGTGACAATACATGATTCTCATGTGTGTGCTTATGTGTGTCTGTGTCTGAAAAACTTCTGGACTGTAATACTTCGGCATTTTATTGATGTCTAATAAGTGTATATAAAATTCTGGCATGTGGGCATCATGCTAGAGAGATCATGGTGTCTGTTAAGTTATCTTGATAGTATATAAAAGCCCTCTGGAGGTTTTTGCGGCTGTAGAGTATTCTCTGTCTGAAAATACATAGACACTCCAAGCAAATAAATCCATAATTTGATCTTTTCTTGGTACTTGCCCTACAATGCTGTCAGTGGGCAATATTGTTTTCTGTCATCAATTGACCAGAAGTTTCTGATCTGTCCAGCTGTGTGCTGGTGAGTTTGCTTAGGATGTTGTCTCTGTGGTAGATTACAATAGTTTAGGTGTATTATGAAATTCAGCAGTTGCAGTATACTTGATCAGTTCCAGTAAGTCTCATTAGCAGCATGGACAGTTACTGGATGTCCTACCAGTTTTTCAGATAGATTGCTGTAAAGGACAGTTAGCTGTGATGGCTGTCTTCAAGATGTGTGGTAGGCTGTCCTAAAAAAGACTGTTAAAGGTCAAAGGTTGAGTATTTGACTGAAACCTTCGGTTTCCAGGTCAAAGTGAAACTTTGTTGCATAAATGATACTAAATTCAAACAACTGCTCTGAGCGATTGGTGTGTAATACAAAGTAAAGAAGTGCTTAAGAGCACCTTACTGTGCTCTGACAGTTCAAGGTAGACTTTTGACCCCTTGTGCTTCTGGGGGGCACAGGAACTGGCAGACTTAGAGCAGACAAACCACTGTGCTCCTTCCTCCTGTGAGAGCTCGTCAGAATAGGTGATGCTTATTGCATAGTAGTTTAGTGCTGTGATAGAGGTTGTGTAATAGTCTCTGTAAAGACTTAGAATGAGAAGAATGGACAGAATCAATCTGCAGAGGTAGAAGTAGAAAACTGGTGGATTATAACGTGCTAGATATGTTCATGATGCAAAAGCAAAATTTGCATTAGGTGGAAGAAAGGAAATCTCAAGTTCTAGACCACGGCCTCACTGTAAGAGAAAAGCTTTATGGTAAGCAACCACTGTACATATATCTAGCAAAATTTATTATGTTAATAAAACTAAGGGTTCAGTAGTATTCTTTCACAATTAATAGTTTCATTAGTAAATGTTCAAAGGATGATGTCAAAGTTTCAGAAAAAACAAAGTATATTGGAGTTCTTAAGGCATATAATACAGTTTTTAACTCTTTCAAGAACATAGACTTTATTAAGGAATTTGCTTTTTATCATTGTCATGATTTACAAAAAATTTTTGCATCTTGATAAGTTATACACTCAAGATTTTTGTACTCTCAATTTGAATGTTCTGGAAATACTTTTCTGGCAATCAATTCTGAATTATTGGCTGATGCAGTTTGACAGACTTGGCCATCTGCTACGGGAAGAAGAGCTATTTTTCTTCAAAAATTTTTAAAAGGAGAAAACTTAAAATTCATGCTCGTTGTTTGAGAATCTATTTTAAGAGATCAGACTGCGTTTAAAACTTTTTTTCAGTTCCTCAGATGTTAGCAATGATGGTTGACTTGGAAGAAGATGAAGATTGGGCAAATGCAGATGAGCTTGCAGACGATGATTTTGACAGGTAATTATGAAACCAGTAGTTTAAATATATTATCAAGGCTGTGGCTAAAGGCATATTTGAAGTGCAGAATGCAAATGCCTGCAGTGCATTACTTTTTCTTTATTCAAATAACTATTGTAATTTTCTTCCTTCAGTCATAAGCAGTTTATGTGTAGGTTACTTAGGTAATATTCAGCAAGGAAGTAAATAATTTCAGTTTTCATATTTGCTGTAATTAGACAAGTTGCATGTCCCTTGTCTGCTGTTTTGTACTGTTGCAGCTTTTCAAGGCCTTTAGCTTTTGTTTTTTCTGTCATTTGTATTACTCAGTTCAGAAGCCAGTGCCTCCTAATCCTCTGAACTGAGGGCTAATCCTGAAGTTAGCTGGAAGCCAAGTTGAAGCATATTGACCTGTTTAATAAGCTGCAATCAATCTCTTGGTATTTTTCTGTATCTATGCCCTTGAAAATGCATTGTTTTAGAAGAAAGATGACTTTGGAAGGATATCATCGTGCATGGCAGAATTCCTTGTTGGATTTCACCTAGTTCAAAAATACTATAATTTTGCTATTATTTTAAATCCCTCAGATGGCTAGCAATAACTTATCCCGTTGTGTGTTAGGCAAGAAAGATCTCAAGATGTCCAGTCATTCAGATTTGCTTATTCCTACATGCTTTGTAGCTTGCTCCAGCTTTTTACGAGAATAGTGGTTTGTGTACAGCATCCTGTTACATTTGCTCTTGTCCAGCTACTGTTAGAGTGAAGTAGAAGAAAGCAGAAATGGGTGTAGGAGTTAACTGTCTCCACACTTCTGTAAAGATATGGATGTTCATTTACCAGTCTAGACACTTCTTTGGCATACCTGGCTCATCCAGACTCAGATGTAATTATTGTTTTGAGACAGTTTATCTCAGAACTCTTAGAGATCTTCACAGGAAAATAGACAATAGATGAGATGTTGGTTTACCCTGAGCTGTAGAACAGCTTCTGATAGATAGCAGGCATGTAAAGCCACCTGTAGAACTGATGCATAGGAATTTATGGAATAATCCATTTAATCTTTGCCTTACTTGAAATAATTTTTTTAGTTTCCTTTGCTTATGAAATTGAAAGTGAGCTGTCCTTTCTTCTCTCCCTCGCATAGTAGACCGTACCCTTTTAACCTGTTTCTTCAGTGTTGAAATTTTGCCATACAGGTGTCAGACACCACCAGTATATTCAGGTTTAAGTATATGAATCTTTTCAGTTAGTAAATTTCAAGGGAGAATAGAATATTAAAGTTCAAATCCTTATCAAGCCTTTCAGGGTGTGGAAATTTATTCAGATGGCTTGCTTTAGGCAGCTTAGTAAGTATGCTGAATCATCCACTTGAGGCATGCCATTTTCTCTTTATTGTCAGCAGAGTAACTTTGTTCTTCTAAATACATCTTAGCTGCCTATGGATTTTGTAATGACAATTTTCCTTTTCTTTGTTAGGAGACACAAGTACAGTGAGCACAGATCAGAAAACAAGTTATGCTCAACAACCTTAGCCTCAAGAAGAAACGTAGCTCCTTTGGCCCTCGAAGTAATAGGAGAGCTTGAGGCTTAGACACAAACTACTGGACATGAGCTGGTCTCTGCTGATCGTGTGTGTGAGGGCAGTTTTTCTTTTAGCAGGGTCACTGCTAGTGCTGCTGTGTGCTTCCCACCACTGAAGCTCACCTTTGTGGAGAGCTCAGTGGCTGATGTGCATGCTAATGTCTCCTGGTGCTTGAGTCTTTGTAGCTTCATAAGAAGACCGAAATTTTTGTGCAGTCCCAGGAACAGGATAATGATCATCAGGCTGCGCCCTAGTTAGGGTGTGTTCGGATCTGATTAAGTGATATGAGGGATATGAGTCAGCCTACACAAAAGCAGCAGGGAATACGGAATACTTTAGCATTTCCAGTTTTTTGTTGCTCCGACTTCATAAAGGAGTGAAATTCTAAAGGAGGAAAAGGTTAATCCGACTTCCTCTTTTCTTGGCAAAAGCCTTGCAAACATTACAGGGAGATGTGTGGTCATTTTTCTGAGATAAACTATCTTTATTTCTTGAAACGGAATGTGTGAATTAATGGTGGGAAAAAAGAGCTCAAGGAATGGAATTTCAGATGAAAGCTACTATTAACCTTAGTGAGTTTGCTCCAGTTTAACCCTGTGTGCCCATGCTCCATTGTCCTGCTGGTGATGTATCTGTTTATTTGAACATGACTAATCTGAGGAACAAATACAATACTGTCAATATCTTTTCGCAATCACCTTTGTTCACAGCATGTGAGTTTCTAGATCATTTATGGTTAGTAATGAAACTTGGGGCATAGTAATTTGAAGACCTGTTTCTGACTCAGCTGACTGCAACTTTAAAGAAGAGGGAGATTGATCCCTTTCTGAACCATTACTCAGCCTTTTCATCATCATGGGTGTCTAGGATGGACTGTAATAACCTTGAGTTATTACACTGCCAGCCATACCCAGACCGTAACTGTAGTTACCTGTGTCCTGGAAACTTTCTTGCTTTTCTGTGGGGAATAATGCCATTGGGTGGAGCAAATCACTTTGCACAGATAATGTTTGGCTATTCTAAGTTCTGTAACTGGCTGAGAGTCACAAATTCCTCACCAGGACGATGTTTTCTGCCTGGGTCATTGGCAAGAGACCATGCTACTGAGTACAGCCATACAAGAAAGGTCTCTTGTGTGCCAAAGTTTGAATTCCGCTGGTTCACCTGGATCATAGCAAGTCTGAACTGGTTTATGTTCTCATGACAAAAAGGTGATGGCCAGTGTTATTGCTTCATCCATTGCAAATTTGGTTTCTGCTTTCTAGGTTTGTGTAACTGCTGTGAAATTCAGTCCGTACCTTCGGTCCTAGTGTTAATAAGGCTCAAGTTTCTTTAGCAGTAGACTTAATCAGTGGCCTGCAGATAACAAATGTTTCAGTGAATAGTAAATAACTATTTTGTGGCTGGTGTGTGTGTTTTTAGGTTTGGGTATGGTTTATTTACTTAAAGAGGCTCGTGTTTTCAGATGGCAAAAGTTTGAAGACTAGAGCTGCAGGGAAGGGCACTCTGTTGGACTGCTTGTTTTATTGTAGATATCAAACCACTGATATTTGTGTAACTGATGTTTAGCAATGCAGTGGCTGGTGAGAGTGCACTGGACAGGATGGCATGTGGCCTTGGAGGGAAACTTGTTTTGCCTATGATTAAAGAACATATTATGCAAATGCTTCAGAATCGTAAGTAACTGCATTTTCTTTTATTTTTTTTAACAATCCTGTCCTTTCCAGAAACTTCAATACCTCCTAAGTCTTCATGTTTAGCTACTTGATATGTTATACATTTCCACTTTTGATGTCAGCAGCAAAAACTGTAAATGCTGTGAGCTTGAAAGTTTATACCTTCTCTTAGACAGTAATTTATTAAACTTACACAGAGTGCATTACAACATTTTTTCTGGAACATGGACAGCTGAGCAGAGATGTCATAAAAAAACAGTACATTTTTTTGAAACACAGTCTGGGAATTACTTAAAAATAAAGCAAGACTTGAGGGGGGGGTTATTTAAAAATATTCTCTCTGAATCCCCAAACAGACCTTCATAGCACCTTAAGTTTGTCTAAAGTGCCGCCTGTTTTTCTGTAGCTCAGTGGTTTTGCTTCTTCAGAAGTGCTGCTATTAAGTGAAATTTTAAGACGTTACAGTTCATAGAGGAAAACTTGTTGTTTTTCTCCCCCTGGAATTCGATGGACAGGGGTCATTGGTAGGCTGGCTGTCTTCTGGTATGCTGATTTTAATACTTGTTTCATGAGGTGTTCCCATATATTCTTTCTTATCAATTGCTTTGTATGCTTCTTTTCCTCTTAAAATACCTGTAATGCCTGCTCAGCCAATTGCTGAAAAAACCACTGTGCATTGCTTTCATGCGCTTTTACTTGACCCGTGGTTTGAGCCTTTGGAGCAGAAGAGAGCGCAGAAGTTCTGGGTACTGTTTCTACCCTCCTGGTTTAAAACCCCATCCAGAAGAGGCTGTTAGCATTTTGGGTATGGAACAGAGAGCTACTAGGTAGCACCTGCTGTGTGTGAACACTAAAAAGTCTGTTTGGAATTAAAGTTTTTTTTATAAAGAAAGTTTTATTAAGGGAATGGGCTAACCTGACCCAGTGTTGGTAGCTTCTAGGCTAGCAACGAGCTAGTTTTGTAGTACATTCAGAGAAGTGTGGGGTCTAATCACTGAAAGACCTGACTCCTGTGAAGGGGAGGTCATGCAATTCATGCCCGATGCTTGCTTTCTTCTGCTTTCCCTAACCATTAACACTCTTTGGACCAGGGGAGTGAAAAAGATGTTGTTTGGATTGGAGGCCCTCACTGGTAGGGAGTTGGGAGGAAAGATGAAGACATTTAGATTAAAATATTGATAGTAGTCCCAGAAGTCAAACTTCTCCTTCTCTTATCCCTTCTTTCTCACAAATATTTATTGAAATAATAATTTGAGACTTTTGAGTTTTGATTGAGTGGCAAGATGGCCCAAAGATGATTGTGTTTCATTTTGTAGGTTCATTAATTTCAAGTTTGGAACACATGCTAACAGTAATGCAGTGAGAATCATGAGGTGTAGGCTTAACTAGGAACAGCTAATGAACTGAAATAGCACAAAATAAACTGCTGCTTTTCTGTTGTACCTTCTGTAAGATGATACTTCACCTCATCCTGGTCAGACAGAAGCTTGAGTGTCAGGATTCCACTGCTCTGAACTGTGATGTCCTTCATTCCAGGAATGTAGTATTACTAGCAATAATGAAATATTGCAGTGTTTTGGGAGATAAGTTCTGTAACGTGCCTTTCCCACAGGTCATTTGGTAAACCTGTTTATTCCTTTGGTTTTCTCTTCTGTAATCCCAAAGGTTTCTAGCACAGAGAAAGATTTTTGTAAAAAACAAGTAAAAGAAATTGGAGTTTCTCACACGTTACCTAGGAAAAAAAGGAGAGGGGCATGAAAGATTTGTCTCAACAATACCCACTACCCTGAGAATAGGCTGATAGGACTTGGAGATGGGGAAAGTTTATGTCCATAGGGGTAATGTTACTGTTCTTACAGCCTTGAGAAGACTGCCGAAAAGTTTAATGCCAATCATTTATTTGTTTTCAATTTAAATATTGTTTGAGTCATTAGACCTTTTTCTTGAAGAAGGTATGAGCTCTTCCGATGATACTAAAACAGAAAAAAGATGGGGGAGAGGGAAATAAAAATACTGTCCTGATGTTTGCCTGGTCAGCTCATTTACTTAAAATGCAGTTTCCAGGTAGTAGTACCGTGTACATACTTGTATCAGCAGTTAAGAATTCTTTTTTCTAGGTCTGGATTTGGCCTGGATTAGACACTCAATTTTTTGTGCATCTCTGGAAGTATGTATGAGGAAAATGGAAGAGTATTTAACAAATCAAGTAGATGCATTAACTTCCCTTCCATCTCCTGTTCTTCACTCTACCTCCTCCCGTGTCCCCCAGCCCCTGAAAAGAAAAGGTGATTTGTCTTTGTGGTTCTTTGGAGTTTCCAAAATGAGTAACACTTCATTTTTACTCTTCTGTAGCTGACTGGAAGTACAGGCATGCTGGCTTGATGGCGCTCTCTGCCATCGGAGAAGGTTGCCACCAACAGATGGAAGGAATTTTAAATGAAATAGTTAATTTTGTTTTGCTATTCCTTCAGGATCCTGTGAGTATAGTTCTAGTAGTTATTTCAAAATGTTTTCGTTTCTGCTCTTACAACTGTTTGTTAACCGTTTGAGGGAAATATCTTTTCAGCATCCGAGAGTAAGATACGCCGCCTGTAACGCTATCGGACAAATGGCAACTGACTTTGCACCTGGGTTTCAAAAGAAATTTCATGAGAAGGCAAGTAGTAGAGTAGTAGGGGGGAAAAAAAGTGGTAAAATTATGATCCCATCAGAAACTTGTTTTCTGAAAAGAAATATTTCTTTTTTAGGTGATAGGAGCTCTTCTACAAACCATGGAGGATCAAGGCAGCCAGCGTGTTCAAGCCCATGCGGCTGCAGCACTCATAAACTTCACTGAAGATTGTCCCAAGTCACTGCTTATTCCGTATTTGGATAATCTAGTGAAGCATCTTCATTCCATTATGGTGATAAAATTACAAGAGGTATAATACACTGAACAAATTGTTTCATGGAGAGTAACCTTGTCACATAGGCAGAATAAGTGTAGCTGAATTAAGATCTCAGAAATGAGCCCGTATACATATCTGCTGATGTTGGTCTAAACTGACAAGAATTAGCAAATGTGCAAGAGCAGATTTTTACATTTGGCATGCTTTTAAGTAGAATGTGTGCTTTAGAAATATAACACTTTATTCTTCCTCTTTCCAAGTTGATACAGAAAGGCACTAAGCTAGTTTTGGAGCAAGTTGTGACTTCAATTGCATCAGTTGCAGATACAGTAGAGGAGAAGTTTGTTCCCTACTATGATTTATTTATGCCCTCCTTAAAACACATTGTTGAAAATGCTGTTCAGAAGGAATTAAGACTTTTACGAGGAAAGACTATTGAATGCATCAGCCTAATTGGTCTTGCTGTCGGCAAAGAAAAGGTAAGCTTAGATTTTATATGATGGTCTAAATATATTTTTAATGCCTTTGTGTTTTGTGGTGTTAACATTGAATTAATGTAACCACTTGTTAAACATACAGCTGTATTGTTGCTGATTTCTATGCTTGTCTTTGTGTTTTCATTTCTGAGGTGACTGTCTTGCTTCTTAGATTCACAAATTTGCAATAGAATCTTCTTGTAGCTTAACTAATTCTTGTCACAGTGAAGTTTTTTTTTGCCTCAAGAGAAATGCTGTGACATCTCATTTTGGCAGTGTCAGGGGCAAAATGTATGCAGTTCAAAGGAAACTTAGTATAGTTTTGTATGTGGATGCCTGAAAAAGTTTAATTTAAGTGGGCATTTAAGTCTCTGAGAAGTAGTGTCTTAATTTGCCTTTAAAAACATAGTTGTTTCCTGTATTCAGTTTATGCAGGATGCATCAGATGTAATGCAACTATTATTGAAGACACAGACAGACTTCAGTGATCTAGAAGATGATGATCCACAGGTATGTTAGAATTGTCTTTATAGCTCGTTGGCATTAAAATCGTTCCTTGTATACATGATGTTTCTACCCCCTCCATAACCCTTCAGGCTAATTGTCCAGCCTGTCTTACAAAACCTGACATTGAGATGGCCCTAGAATCTCTCACAGAAGCGTGGTTAGGAAATGAGACTTCCAGGACCTATATTTGCTGAAGAAATTTGAGCTTGCTGTCACCTTCTTATAAATAGATCAACAAGACTTGTTAGGCAGCTGTTCTAATGAGCAGAGAGCTATTTTGACTTGTACATTTGAAAACAAATACTCCTCTGAAAACAGTGCTGCACTCTTTTTTTCTTTTTGCTCTGTTTTACCATTTTCAGGGATGTGGCTCAGTATCGTGTAAATCTGGGAAATATTTCAGAAAAAAAAATATTTTTTAAAACAAGCACTTGCAATGCAACCATGAATCTTACACTGTCACGTTTTTACATGTATAGCTACTTTGATCAGAGGTACTGTCAAGGTGTTGTTAGACTTGGGATGTCTTTTGAAGATGCATTTTTTATATGGATTGCATATTGGATTACTTCTCTTTAAAAAAAGCTTTATGGACTGCTGTCAAACTCTTTTAAGAAGTCCTATTCTCTAATGTATTTCCTTTATGCTTTCCTTTTAAGTATGCATTAAAATAAAATGTGGGACATGAAAATTCTGCCTTCTCTTTTCTAGATTTCTTACATGATTTCTGCATGGGCCAGAATGTGTAAAATTCTTGGAAAGGAGTTTCAGCAGTACCTTCCTGTTGTCATGGGACCTTTAATGAAGACCGCATCCATTAAACCTGAAGTAGCTCTTTTAGACAGTAGGTTTAAGATGATGACTTGCTTGAAAAATAGATTGAAATAAATGATTTTGTAGAACTTTTTGATTATTTTTCCTTCCCTCTGTATAACAGCACAAGATATGGAGAATATGAGTGATGACGATGGTTGGGAATTTGTAAGCATAGGAGATCAGCAGAGTTTTGGAATTAAAACTGCAGGCCTTGAAGAAAAAGCAACTGCATGCCAGATGCTGGTGAGTAATAGAACAGTTTTGTTGATCTGTGTGTTTCTAGTCAATCGAATCTGAAGCCAAAATCTGTACTCAAAATACTCTTTTTTGTCTCATGTAAAAGAGTTTTTTGGGTGATACTGCTTAGTTTGGATTACAGGCACTTTGATGCATGTGGTTTACTTGATTTAAAAATACTCTATTTAGTTGGGAGCTTAAATTTTTTAAAACCACCTGATGGTTTTCCTTTCTTACAAAAACTTAAGGAATTGGATATGTTCAAAAGTAGTTCCTTTCTACAAATATTGCTGTTTCTGAATTTGTTTTGAAAATTACATGTATGCCCTAAGAGTGAGAACTCATGCTGCTCTCAGGGTTTCTCAAATTACCAGTTGAGGGGGAAGGTAAATGGATTATTGCATGTTTTTTAAAATAAACTAAAGAACTCTTGCACTTTAAACAATCTCTCTCTCACCTTTCAACATAGTTGAAAAATATAAGTATTTTCCCTTAAAAGAGGCATATCTGTGCTCTATTTTTCAGGTTTGCTATGCAAAAGAGCTAAAAGAAGGATTTGTGGAATACACAGAGCAAGTTGTAAAGCTGATGGTTCCGTTGTTGAAGTTCTATTTCCATGATGATATCCTATTAACAAATTCCACTGTGAAAACGGAAACTTAGAATCAAAATTGTGCTTGCTGTTTTCCTAAATGAATTGCAAGTGTTAGTGTTAAAATATCCTGTGGCTTTATAGCAGAAATGGTTTCAGAGAACGTTGTTTTTTAGACACAGTATTTTAGGCAATGTATTCCTACTTTTTCCCCTAGTTTCTTTTTAAATAAGTGATCGGTAGAAAAAGTGATTTTTGTGTAACAAAGCAGAAGAGAACTTGAACAGCTTTTCTGTCATGGCCTGAAACAGGCTTGAAGCCACTTTTAAATAGCAGACAGTGTAATTTTCCTATGATTTAATCGATATCTAATTAAGAAATCAAATGCATGGATTGTAGTTGAAATGAATTTCAGGTAGAAAACGAAGAACTTCATTACGGTGGTGGGGTCCTAAATTCTAAGCACTTTGTTGCTGTCGATTGCTGTATTTCCTTAATAATGGCACGTGTTCGAGTGGCAGCAGCAGAGTCGATGCCCCTCCTTCTTGAATGTGCCAGGGTTCGTGGGCCAGAGTACCTCACGCAGATGTGGCACTTCATGTGTGATGCGCTCATCAAAGCCATCGGGACAGAGCCAGAGTCCGATGTCCTCTCAGAAATAATGCACTCTTTTGCAAAGGTAACATTCTTACAACTTTCATGGCGTTACTGTTTGTAGCTTTTTGAAATAAGAACTGACGTGGTTGATGTTCCTTTAAATGGTTCGAATAAATGCAAGGCTTCCTCTAGGGGAGATTTGTTTTGACTATAAATGTTATAGCTGATGGAAAAAGTTGTTGGTTTGTTTTTTTCAAAAATCTCAAATTATTAACCTAAAACAATTACCAAATTCTAACCACAAGCAACTGAAATCATGGGTATGAAATGTACAGTGGTACTATGCCTCACTTGTATAATTAGAGCATTGATTACAGTCTGACTGTTTTACTAGTATTATTCCTGCTAGTGATCCAGAGCATGTATTAATATTCTTTGCGTGCTTAGATTTCATTAAGACTGCTCATGTTAAATTTTAAAGCTGAAAAACTTGGTTGTTTTATTTCACAAGTGCATTGAGGTAATGGGAGATGGATGCCTTAACAACGAACACTTTGAAGAGCTTGGAGGAATACTGAAAGAAAAACTAGAAGAGCACTTTAAAAATCAAGAATTAAGACAGGGTAAGTTAACCCAAATCCTGTTAACATGTGATATGGCTGTTCTTTAAAGCAGAATTTCTAGTTACTTCTGAACACAGAGAAAAAAAACTGTTTAGATTTCTTTGATTTGTGTATTTCTGTCAAGTAATTGGACTTTGAAACAACAGAATCCATGAGTTATATTTGTAAGCTCTTGGAGGATGAAGAAGATGGCATCATTTTCAGCAATACTGTAGTTTAATCAAAAGTTGATGGATGGACTGATTTACTTGAAAGACAGTGCATGTCTATGGTGTTATCATTTCTGTGGGATTTTTTCATCTGAAATCTTTGCAGTTTTCTCAAAGCAATGGTAGTGTCTCGTTTCTAAGCACTTTTCTTGTCTTTGTGGACAAGCTGGTGTGTTTATTTCTATTTCCTGTGCTTTTTTACACATTCTTAAACTGAGCTGTCCAGTCCTTCTTCTGTTTTTCTGTGAAAGCCTTTTGAAGCTTCTTAAAGATGGAAAATTCCTGTTGCATCTTCCAGCTACTGTTTCCTGTTTTCTAAATTTGTTTCTGCATATTTTTTCCCTTTCACAGGCTTCTTAGGCACTTATAGAAAGGTAGTGGTTTAATTTTTCTTTTTTTTAAATTTAGTGAAAAGACAAGATGAAGACTATGATGAACAAGTTGAAGAGTCATTACAAGATGAAGTAAGTTAGTTTGAACAGTTTTTCTACTCCGAGCATAGTGCGTCCTCGGTATTATTTCTTCATAGAATAATGTTGTTAACCATAGTCTTTCAAAACTTTCAGGAAGAAATGGATCACACTACACTTGTGAATTAGAAAATATGAAAGGTTTCCTTGTCTGGTATATTGAAGTAAGGAATTCAGGATATAGCTTTTTATTTTCTTCATCCCCTCAAACAATTCTTGGATGACATTAACACTGATACAGATTTGACAGCAGATTATTTAATCACAGAATAAGATGAGTTGGAAGAGACCCACAAGGATCATCGACTCCAACTCCTGGCCCTGCACAGGACCA
>VZTA01012712.1:269812-296174 GCA_013398855.1 Mohoua ochrocephala | reverse complement strand
CCAACCTAACCCTCCCCTGACACAACTTCAGGCTATTCCCTCAGGTCCTGTCACTGGTCACCACAGAGAAGAGATCAGTGCCTGCCCCTCCTCTTCCCCCAGCGAGGAAGTTGTACACTGCAGTGAGGTTGTCCCTTGGTCTAGCCCTGTTGACTCGCTTTTTCTCTGAGCCTTGCAAGCTAGGTGGCTCTTAACCTTGGGCCTCTGTACCTCTGATTCCAAGACATCTGGTGTGTCACGTCAGGAGCCTGTCTCAAAAAGAATAGCCCAAAAACAGTACCACAGAAGGACAGCAAGATAAACAGCTGCCATAATGTGTTTGCTTATGAGAGAATACCATAGTAACTACTTACGCTGTAAGGTACCAAAATGAGTTCATAGTTTAAAGTGGAGGTGATTGTAGAAGAGATACAATAATTTTATTAAATCATTATTAGTATGGAGAGAGAGAGAGTAGTAATGAATGACTCCTGCTTATAACATGAGACAAAGGATGCTCAGTAAATTAAAGAACTAAGAAATTTTTTTGCTGCACAATGCAGGTAGGAAACTTGATCACATGAGTTTAACCTGTATGCAGACTCCAGAAATTATACACCCATATGTAAATACTGTCTTAAAATAACAGTGCGGTTCTTGAGCCTCTTTTTTAGGCTTTTTAGAATTAGGCCAGCATTCAAGAGGATAGATTTTTGTTGCCTCCAAGACCCTTTCATTTCCTGTGTGTGACTGTATACTGATAATGAGAGAAAATGCAAGCAGGCAGCAATTTCAGAAAAGCTGAGTCCATACTCTGCAACAGAGTTGCAAGGCATTTTAAAAAACCTTCTAATGTTTGTGGATTTTTCTGTAAAGTCTGGCGAAAGATTTGTCTGCATTACTCTGTGAAAGGAGGGGTGGAACCAGAATGTCACTTTCCATATGGACAGAATTAACATATGGTAATGAGTAACATTTGGATATACACCTTTGGTCTCAGAGCATGTTTATGTAGCCCTTACCTCAAGGCAGCAGAAATACAAGAAGCACAGAAGTCATGAAGGTTACTCAAACAGTAGTTTCAGATACAGCCCTCACTTCAGCAATAACTAAATTGCTGATTTGGTAGGGAGTGGAAGGCGTACACCAAGCAAGAGTTATGCTCTCTTCCCAAGCATCTGTTATCAGCTATTGGTCAGCAGGCACTACCAGGCTAGGTACAGCTTGTGGTGTGCTGCAGCAGTTCTCTACCTCTTCATGTCATTGTGTGTATGTTCCAGGGTTACTGCTTGAGTTGTGCCTTGACAACGCCAAAATTGTGTCACTAGGAAGGGTTTAAATAGCCAGTTGTGGGAAGCTGCCTGTTGCATGAGAAATAGTTACTAGTTTATCACCAGGAGGTGAGAAAGGTGAAGGTCACTAGGGACCAGAAACTAGCTGTACTGTTTTCCCTGCCTGTTAAAGTATAATCTGGTTAAAGAGATCGTGCTGAGTACAACAGAAGTTGCTGTAAAAGAAAGTTAGATTTTTCCCAGCATAAGTGTGTCCAGGGAATAATCCTCACCTGTAGATATAACTTGAATTGATAGCTTCGAGGTAAGGCTCTTTACTTGACCAGTTTGATGTATTAACTGGGCAAGGTGAAAAATAAACAAGAGGAAGAGAGTAATATTTGTTGTATTTTTGCCACAATCTGTATGACAAAGTCATGAACTTTATTCCATTAGTGTAGATGCCTTGGCACTTCATGTGAGTTCCACTCTGTTAAAGATTGTTAGTGTTCATGTGCATTGTATCCTTTTCCTTTCAGGATGACAGTGACGTTTATATTTTGACTAAAGTATCGGACATTTTGCACTCAATATTCAGTAGTTACAGGGAGAAGGTACTGCCGTGGTTTGAAAGGTTACTTCCACTAATTGTCAACCTAATTGTAAGTAGCTTGCTTTCCTTTAATTTAAATTTTGTTACTTTTTCTGATGCTTTAATGTGCCTTCCATGCTCTAATCTTAGAAAACTTGGTAGCTAGAAGGTAGCGATTACTGTTTTACTAAATAGAAGGTTCATTGTAGATCAAGAATGAAGTTGTTATCCTATGTTTTTTGAGCAGGGTCGCTGCTGTGCTACTTTAAATTTGTGTTGCAAGACCTGTGATCATTGACACCCACAACTGTTTCGAGAAATTTAATTTCCTTGAGGCTGTCCAGTATCTCTAAAATGGATTTCAAGAGGAGGGCCAAAAAAGCGTGACAGACTCGTGGGGAAAAATCAAAACTTATATATGTAACAGAGTGTGAAATAGAGGTGCAAAGACAGACACCTGGATTTTGTTTTGTTCATGATATTGCTGGAACTATAACTACTGCAAAATACATGGTTTTGGGATTGAATTTAATCAATGGAGATTTCAACAAAAGTATTAGAGCACTGTTCCTGTGATTGTTGTTGGCATAATCATTGGCTGTACAATAATTTCAAGGCGTCCTAAGTGTTTCGTGTTTGTGCCGCAGTGTCCGCATCGGCCGTGGCCGGACCGGCAGTGGGGGCTGTGCATCTTCGATGACATCGTGGAGCACTGCAGCCCCGCCTCCTTCAAGTACGCCGAGTACTTCCTGCGGCCCATGCTGGAGTCGGTGTGTGACAGCAGCCCGGAGGTTCGGCAGGCGGCTGCCTACGGGGTGGGAGTGATGGCACAGTTCGGCGGGGACAGCTACCGGCCCTTCTGCCCAGGTACGGACCCGCGGCTGGCCGAGCTCTGAACGTGGGGGTTAGGGGGAAGAAATAAAAATGACTCGCCTTTGGGTTGATGAAGTCTCTTCCCCTTGGCAGGGAAATAGATTACCTGTATGACCTGTGTGATAGACTGGTGATGGATTGATAAAGTATTTGAGTTCCTCAGGTTTTTATTGTTCTCCTTAGTAGCATTTCTGTTGCAGCACTTAACTGCTTAGCAAACTTGATTTACATATTCTGTTTTAAAATATGATCTGACATGCAAATGTTAATTTCATAAAAGCCATCTTTCTGATACACAGCTGTCTCATAGATGCTTTCTACTAATATTAATGTGGTTACACATTAATGCAAAAGCCTTTGGATGTCTGGAAAAACTACACGAGAGACCTGTATTAAGGAACAGCCTAGAATACAACTAATGTGGCTCCCTGCTTTCTGATTATATAAAAAGGAGCCTGATTTCTGTAAAGTAAGAAATGAAATGAGTGTGGTAGTACTTGCCAGAAACACTTTGTCTCTTTTCTTTCTGAATGTTTTGAATTTCTTAGCAACTTCAAATTCATCTTAAATTTAAAGGAATTGTCTGCTAGCACTCCTCTTGCCAGTCACCAAAGTTAATTTTGCACACTAAATAGCATCCCTTATCAAAGGTTTTTCTTTTTTTTCCCTAAGAAAATATTTAGTCATCTAAGTATGTATTTAAAATATGTATTTCACATGAATCTTAAATGAAAGCTGAATTAGATGATGTAAGAATCATCTGATAGGGATTAACACACATCTTGCCTACATCAATCCGGGTTGTAATTTTCATTGTTAATGTAAATGTAACTGTTACATGATAACAATCAGGATGAGGTGTCTTTTTAAAAAGAAAAGAAAAAAAGCAGTGTGGGAAGCCTTGCAATGAATCACTAAGAGCATGAAAATTTAGAATTGTCCAGACAGTTATGATTTTCAAATTTTTTGAGTTTTTTAGCATCTGTTGAAGTCTTATTTTATTTTCCATTAATTACACTTTATCTTACCCCACGTAAACTTTGTAACATCTTTGATCCTTTTCTTTGTATTTGGACAAATAGTCCTTGATTGTGCCCAGAGGCTTGGCTTCTCCTTAAGTTAAATTTTAGATAAAATAATCTTTCTACTTTACAGCATATGGTTTATTAGCAGAGGCCTCAAAAGTATTCTAAATCCTTCTGCACTTACGTGAAAGAACTTTGTGATTTATTTTAATAGATGAAGGTATGCTGTGATTAGAAACGGAGTAAATCCATGGCATGAGGCATTATCTACCCCACAGGTTTTGCTATTTCTCTGAAAAACATCATGTTTTTATTTGTAACATATTTTCTTTACTGGTTGATATATAGCAGTGGCGTATTGGTTTTTTGCAAGTTGGAAGAGCATGTAAAGACTCTTAAGAAAAATCAGAGGTGTTGGTGTGAATGTTTTTGGCAGTCAGTTAAAAAAAGTACAGGAATATAGGGAGAACTTGTGAATAGCACGTGAGCGACACTCATGAAACAAACAGCACTAAAACCAGATTTAGTAAAGAGTAAAGAAACAAGATTGAAAGCAAAACTACAGCAAATCAAGTAACTTTCTAAAGGGGGATACAAGGTTACAATTGATGCAACTGGCAAGGTTGCTCCTGTTATGTTGGTGGAAGAATATAATTACCTGTTCTCTGTGAAAATTGTAACAATCAGCTGCATGGATTTCTTCCTAAATCACATCAATGGCCTCAAAACTGGGTGGTGCCAGATGTCAGAGTAGTCAGTCCTTGGAAAAAAGCTTAACATTATAAAAGATGGGTCTTTTATTGGCAAAAGGCTTTTTTAAGGTTTATCTAACACAACGTCTATGTGAGAATGGATCTGTTTTATACACAAGAAGAAAACTCGTCTGACAGGCTGTAGGGAGAAAATTATGGTGATTCATTTTGATGCCCCCCTAATTTTACAGCTGCAAGGACACACATACCTACAGAGTCATCCATTAGTATTAGTGAGTGAGATACAGATGAGATGAGATTTAGCTTCAGCAGCCATGAAAACCTGAGGTACAAAATGCAGACTCAGTTGGCCTGGGCATTGTAGACCTCTCTGAAACAAATTCTGCTTTGCAGAATAGTCCAGCATCATTATCATGCATTTGATACCTAAGCTAGCAGGTCTGATGTTTCTGTAGTTCTGTAATGTTTAACAGTTTTTTCCATAGCTGCATAGTTCTTAAAAAATCTAATGCAGTGAACTTAATATAGAAAGCGTGATTGTGTATTCTTCAACTGCAAAACTGCTACTTACTCATCAAAATTCAGTAGTGTGAGATCTCGCTCTTCCTCGGTAATTAGAGTTATTTTGAAGTGTGCTTTCTGTACAATTCCACAACCTGTTTACTGTGTTGAGATAGAATTTCACAGCTTTAGCAATTTATTTTTAGCAGAAGAACACAAGGACGATTGTTCCTGCTTGCATGCAGTGTGCTTGGAAGTCTGCATGGACGCTAGTAGCTAAAAATGTGACATAAATGTTCATTTAGAAGTGTGCATGTGGTTACCCACATGACTATTAAAAAAATATAATTGTTATTAACCTAGGAAGAAAACTGGCATTTTTCCTCCACTGGAAGACATTTCCTTTCCTTGATTTTTATGATCTAAACTATGCCAAGTTGATTCACCAGATGAGCTTTTCCTTGGGCACCTTTTAGTGGTGGGAGGTGTGTATGTGTTCATAGGTACCTATTTTCATATACAGATGTGCCCATCAGCAATAGATACACATCAGGCATACACTGAGGATGTGCACTCTAGTTCACATTATTGTGAATGTCACTGTAGCAGTGCTTTTCCTCCTCCTGTGTTTATGGAGCATATTCAATTAAACAGATAATGTTTGCTATCTGCAGTGTCCTGTGTGTTTTAGATTGCATAACTCCAATTGAGAGGCATGGGAAGACTATTTTCTTCTGAACTTCTAAAGCAAATTCTAACTCTTGCAGTAGCTGTTTTCTTCTGTTTCCTTGCAGAGCTTTATTTATCTGTTTGGTTTTCATATGATAATTACTGAGCAGAGAAGAACCTAGAAGCAGTGGAACATTGAAATGACTGTATTTTAGTGCTTGGAACACAAAGAAAACCCTGGTTTTAATACATACAGTTGTCTCAAGTAGAATTTGTGATACTAATAAAGTATAGCTTGATTGTGCATTAAACTTTATTCTTGTGTTGTTTCACAATTAGAGGCGCTTCCATTGCTGGTGAGAGTCATTCAGTCACCAGATGCCAAAGCCAAAGAGAATGTCAATGCAACAGAAAACTGCATTTCAGCGATAGGAAAGATAATGAAGTTCAAGCCTGACTGTATAAATGTTGAAGAAGTCCTTCCACACTGGTTATCATGGCTTCCACTTCATGAAGACAAAGAAGAAGCTGTTCATACTTTCAACTATCTGTGTGACTTACTTGAGAGGTAAGGCAAAGTCTTCACACTAATGCAGAAAGTAAGCCTGTTTGCGTGCCCTTTCCTTGCACTCTTTTTCCAAAACTGAGAAACTGTGAGGTTAATCTACATATCAGTTAGAGAAGATAATTTGGAATGTCAGAACTGAGCCTTCCCTGATGTTATTGCTGCTTTTTTAAACAATTATTGTTCTTGTCCTAAATAGTGTCTGTATGGCTGGAAAAAATTCCTGGCTGCTTTATATGTACCTAATGGGAAAGGATCTGCAGAAAACTTGTACAGAGAATTTCAGGAAAAGTTTTTGCTACTCTGCTTACGTATCAGCACTAGTAACTGATTGGGTCTTAAAAGCAGCACACATGCTCTTGCAGCCTTCTTTTTGTAACCTTTATAAGTAGTTTTGCACCTTTTTGCTTTCCAGCAAAGTGAAGTATAAAGTAGAGAAATAATATGGAAAAATTTATTGTACAGTGCTATCTCCCTTAATAATTATTTCAGTTGTTATTGAAAGCATCTTATCCCACAGTTTATTCTTTGGATTTGTGCTCCCTCCCATAGGTAAATGGAGGAAAAAAAGTAAACAGTTATTCTAGTGTGGTGCACTTCATAAATGAGTGAAAGAATGTAGCCTCTGAGGTGTTATGTAGTAAGCACGTTCTGGCTGGCACTGTATTACATCTTAGGAGAAAAATATAAAGGAAGTAACTTAGATTTCTTACAGTCTTTTCTATTTTGTGAATACCTTGTATCTCTTGGTGCTTTATTAAGGCAAAGTCTCAAAATGGCAACTGAGGTCCCTGGACTGATCATAGAACAGTTGTGTAGGGACACCATAAAAATGCTGCCAGGTGTGCATGTAAACAGGAACATAGAAATTGGGAATCGCAGTAGCAGTGCACTTCTGTACCCAGCTCTGTGCAGGTGCCTCAGCCTGGCTACCTGCTTCCTCTGGAGCTCTGCCAGTCCTACATTCACAGCCTCTGCATTCCAGCAGTGGTACGTGGCAGGGCTGGAAGTAGATCATGTGTTCCACACAGATTCCTGATTGCTAATACTCCTCCACTCCAGTATTTGGCTGGGAGAGAGGGAGCAGAACTGCTTGCTTGCTGTGTCATTGAGAGTGCTGGCAGAGAGCTGAAGTTAGCAGCGCTCTTGATGCCAGTAACGCAACGTCCTGGGAGGCACAGAGAGAGGAATAAGCCCTTTTAGGCAGGGTATTTCTGTCACACTGTTTACAGTTCCATCTGCATGGAACTCGGCCATTCTGGAAAGTTCAGAACTTCTTCCTGATGAAGTAAAGAGTCAGCTGGTTAAATATTAACAGAAGGGGGAACATGCTGTCAGCAAGCAACAAAGCTGTGCATACTTATTCAGCTGCGTGAAACTTAAATCTAAATAAGCAGCTTTAGAATAAGATCATTCAAAATCACTTCACTTAGGTGTAAAGTGTTTACATTATTTTTAGTTGAACATTAATTCCTTTGCAATATTTATTTTGTAACAGCAATAACCCAGTTGTCCTCGGTCCCAACAATTCCAACCTTCCTAGAATACTCGGTATAATTGCGGATGGTGAAATCCATGAAGCTATCAAACATGAAGATCCATGCACCAAGCGGCTGGCTAATGTTGTTCGCCAAGTGCAGGTAAATAAATGCTTGCTTAAGTAGAAAGGGAACATTTAGAATCTGTTTGCAGAAGTAACTAAACTGTTAAATCAGTTTTGAGAGCCTTATCTCCTTGGAGAATAATGGTTCAACCAGTGATCTTGGAGATCCTTGGACATTCCTTGAATGATTAATGATGAAACTTGGTGACATTTGCACTTGAATAACATGACTGTAACTAACTTGCATGCAGTGAGGTGGTTAATGTGCGAGCCAGTATTAGTTTTTTGTGGGTTTTTTTTCTGAGTCAGAAATTAGAATCTGGAGAGAAATCTGCGTGTCCTTTTATCAGTGAACTGTACTGCGGGATTTAATCCAACATGTGGTTCTTGTAAGGGTCGCCAGCATCCTGTGGTGACTTTCTAATACTGCAGCAGCTTGGGTTCTTTATTAGAGAATGAGTGCAAAGCACAAGTTATTTTACTACTGCCCTTTTTAATCCAGTGCAAATATAGGTGGCTGTTCAATGTTTTCCCTGCCTTTGGGGAACTGCCTTAAGGTTCACCTCCTTTATGCCATAGTGAGTCACTTAATGATGATGGGGATGTCCAAGTACTTAAGCAGCACTTCTCTACAGTGCTGTAAGTGAGAGTGCTCATAGTGCAGATTTGCTCCAGGGCCAAATGTTGTTGGGTGGATGTAGCACTAATGAGAGAAAGGAGGGTGCCTGGTAAGCATCTCACTCATAAAAAGTCATGGAGGATTTTGAGCAGCAGATCTTCAATTATTGACCTTTCTACCTGACCTGCTTTGGAAAAATTCAGGTTCAAGAGTTTTAGGAACACCTGATGTTGGAAAGGATCCACCTGTATGAGTGTATCAGCCTGAAAAATCCATTATGTCTAGTAGAAAAAGTTGTTAAAATTTTGAAGGCGTAAAAAGAAGGGAATTGAGCCAAGTTTCAAAGTGAAAGTGGTGTAAGTAGCTGCTCTAGATTCTGCCTGACAGATACAAATCCTTGCTGTTAGTACTTAAAGTCTGGGAATGGAACTTAATAAAAAAATAAAACTTAATAAAATTAGGGTTTACCTAATGCATTTGTTCACTTTACCTCAAATCATCAAGGTTAGATGATGATTTTTTTTTAAAACAATACAGTGGCACATACATGTATAGATTAGTTGTGAACAGCAATGTCTGGTTTTGGCCAGGATTGATAGGAACATTAATATGAGACAAGACCTTCAGCATTGGCTGAATGATTTACCTTCACATCAGGGCGGAAAAAAAATCTTAGAAGTCATGGGTTTTTGTACTAGTTTGAAAGCGAACCAGTGAGAGNTAGAAGGGTCTGGTCTTCCTCTGAAGGTCCAGCAGTGGTTATGTAGCTCTTGTCCTCTGGGAATCCAGCAGGTAAGGGCTGAGTGTGGTGTTCCAAACCCCAGATTATATCCAGGTAGGAATGCTTGGTTCCTCCCCCTGGGCGGAGCATCTCACAATGGGATGATGTAATTCTGTGAGTCCTGCAGTGAGGCTTGATAGCTCATTAACAGAAAAATATCTTTCCAGAGGGAGTTATCAGGGATGTGTCATGGAAGAGATAAAGAACACTGCCCCACCTGGTTTTAACAGATGGTGATAGAATACATACTTTTGGTTACATCTTACATTGTAACCTAAGACACTTTTAAAAAATACAATTTTAGCACAGTGTTACTAATCCTGTTTCTCTTCGCACATAGTAGTATTACTTGAGTAAAGCTGAAAGATTTTTATACTCCTACTGACTGTAAGAGTTTTATACTACGATAGGAGTTTTCAAGGTTGTCTAGTTGCTAACAAGCTCCTGCTTCCCAGATTCCAGGAGACTTTTTTTTTAATGATCTCAGTAAGCTGTTTCACTGCCAGTGTCTGACATGAGCAACATGGTCATAATAGGAATTGAATATAAACTTTGCTTAGGTATTGTCAGGTCAGAAATATTTCAGTTTAAAGTATCAATTTACACGTGCATCAGAAATGCTGGAAGAGTACATTTAATTCTGCAATGTTTCATCATACATTAAGAGTCTAAAATGCCTAATGTTGTTTAAAACTACACCCATAAACTTAAATTTGAGAGCATTTATTTTTGAATTTTGTGAATCCATTTTTATATTTTTTAAACATTTTAAATTTTGAGAAAAGGGTATTATAATAGAACTGAATGTAAAATATACCAAATATAAATTCTTTTTAAATTTACTTAAATTATATTGTTATTGCAAAAGCCAATCTAAAGACCTAAAGTCAGTCACCTGCAATTTTTTCCCTGTCATTGTCCTAAAGAAAGCAGGGTGCCAATTGCTTTCAGTTTCTATTGATAAGTGAATAAGTACTTTTTCCTCAATCTTGATTAATATTCAGCACTTTCTGGTGTCATTAGAACAGTTCTTACCGATAGTGACTTTAAAAGCTAATGTCTCAGCTGAGGGCTGTAGTGGTACAGATGAAGGGTTTGCATTTTCCCAGACAGATGCTCTGCAGTTCTCTCTGGGAATTAATTGACCATTCCTTTCACTGAAGAGCCACGCCCTGTGTTGGCAGCAGAATTTTGCACACGTACATGGGGCACATCATGCTGTAATCCCAGTGCTCACCTCGAAGCTCTGTGTTACTGCTGCACCAGTGCCCAAAACACTCATGTGGGAGAGGCATGGTTCGGTTTTGCCTGAACAGTGGTCTTTTAACTTCAGAGCAAAATGGAGCACATGGTTTAGGCTGTGATTAACACAGGAGTGTCAGGTGTCACCCACGTAGTTGTGACAGGGAGTCCCCAGAGTTCCGAATCAATTACTCTGCTGCTGTTTAGCCTTTTGAAGCATCTCACGTTGAACCCGTGTAGCTCTGTGTATAACTGAAGATTTCAGTCTCTTTGGCATATATATATTACAGGAATTAGCTGAGTGAATGTTGAGCTTTGTAAACATAGCAAAGTTTCAGGTGAGCCTTGGACGCTTTCAGCCTGCATAAAGACCACTTCTCGTTTTTTTTCTAGACATCCGGAGGACTGTGGACAGAATGCATATCACAGCTCAATGCAGATCAACAGGCAGCCATACAGGAGCTCCTGAACTCTGCTTGAAGGGCCTTAATTATCATCTGCAAGAAAACTAACTCCAAATAAACGTTTACCCTATTGTTTAGGTTTCTTTTGTTTCTTTTCTGAGTAAAACCAGAACTGTAGTGCGTGTAGGCCATTCTTCTGCAACCTACAGGCAGTGGCAGCAGGAAGAAGCATTCTTTCAGAATGGCGTTTAAATCGGTTTCTGTCCCACAACATGGAAGAAGTTTCCTGTAAACCCTACAATAGCACTGAAGAGTATTTTTCTAACGGTATCAGCCATCCATACGATGGTGAAAGGGAAACAAGTTGAATTTTCTCATTAGACATAAGACCTTCAGCAGTAGATGTACGTTATAACAGATAAACGTTTCTCTACATCTAGTGTTAATTGTATTAATTGGAGTGTGAGTCTTTGTAGGGTAGAAAGTGTCCTTCTGCCCAACAAGGTAGTAGATCAAAAGATGAAAAACTGAAGACAAACATCGAGCATGAAGACCTCATTGATCGCACTTTCGATTCCCAAAAACAACTTGTACAGTGACTCAATGAGGAAAGCTGTTCAGCTTCCAGCCCTTGAATGTGAAGTCTCTTTGGCATGTCTGACAGTATCTCATTCACTCCTCAATAAATGACATTGAAACACAAGAAGCTTGTGTAGAAGTTCAGTGATGTGTGGTTCTTTTAATTTACTCTTGTGAAAAGATGAAAATAACAAACTATACAAGTCACGATTTTATATTTGAAACTTTGTATATTGTTGCCTATTACAGATTTTATGCTTTTTTGTTTCTTGACTTTTTAACAAATTTTTCACCTGAGTGTGTAGAATGGAAACTTAATGGCATTCCTTGTGTGACAGTAAATTTGCATATCTTGACTTTATAATGTTTTTCATGTTCAGATGCAATTGCATTTCTTAACTTATAAAATGTAGTGTTGTTCCAGCTGCAAATGTGCAACGTGATCTGGTAGGCAGCAAACCTGTTGTAGTAGCCTGTGTTTCGTTTAAAACAATCATGCAGTTGACAGCCTGACCTGAAAGAATCAAAAAAACCTTCTCAGGTCTTCCTGGTACTTTGAGAGCAATACATCATCTACCAGCAAACATAGGCATAGAGTATCTGATTTCTGACAAAGGTGAGTGAGGTTTTTGCACTCTGTTACTTCAAAGCTGTTAATATATGCATTGATCTTTAAAAACCTGAGTTCTTACTGAAGTGTTCTTCAAGTTGATCTCAACTGTCTCTTGAAACAGATCTTTTCACAAAGGGGGTGTAAGTTTTCTTCCTTTATAATAAGAAAAGGTAGGACTTTACATGTAATAAATGCCTCTCATACTAAAGAATAAACTTAGTTTTGCCTTTGAAAGTGTTTCAGAAAAGAAAATACAGAATGAGGTGTACCAAAACCAGCCCAGGACCATTATACCCAAAGGTTTGTGAGACAAACTGCCTTAACCATAGAACTTGACAAATGTAGTTTGTTTAGAGGCAGCTGAAACAGTGCAACAAAGTACTGTTCCAGTTTTCGTTTTGTTCAGTATTGTTAATCTCTTATTTACAGAAACTCAAGCATTCATGCGTCTGGAAGATGAGTGCTAAGGATTGGATTCCAGTACTGTGAGAGAACTAGTAAGCCATGTCAGTTATCTCAAGCACTGGTCCTGACAGTAACAGTTGTGCTATATTGTTATCCATCATCTTTCTTCTTTGTGGGGTTTGGGTTTTTAAGTATTTGTTATTTCAATTTCCCCTCAGTCTAAAACATGTACATTTTTCCCTGCAGCAAACTTTTTGTACTTTCTCCCAGAGCTTCAGGCAAAGATTTTTTTTTTCCCTTTCTTTGGACTGTGTGGTGAGAATCGTAGCACATTTGGCATTTCCCAGAAACGGCATCAGCTTTGGCTCTCTGTAACATAAGCAGCATTTGAATTGCTCTCCTAGTGGACCAGCTGTAGTCCTCTCGCCTTCCTTTCAGTCCAAGTAACTGAGAACAAATAGAACCAGGAGCTGGGGTTGCTCTGTAAGCCAGAGCCAGCATAGAGCAACTTTGTGCAGTTGCTTCTACCTTGTTAATTGTTTTATCAAAGCAAAGGGCACCGAGTGAATCGCTGTCAGCCGGACAGGTAGGTTGGTTCCAGGTCCTACCTGGAGATCTGTTCTTGCCTGTCCCCACTGAACTTGTCAGGGTTAATCCAAAAGCTTCTGTGGCATTTTCTCAATTTGCACAAGCTTTAAAAACTACTCTCCCTTTCCACTTATTTATAAGCTGTCTAGATCACTAATCTTGGCATTTCTGGTTCCTTAATACAGAATTTTTAAGCAGTCAACCATTCCTGTTCTTCATTGCACTTAAGTACTGTTGCCCAAAGAAAATATAGTAGTAGAACAGTAGCTTTATCTGCAGCTATCTAAAAATAGTGTCATCCTTATGAAGGAGCCAAAGTAATCAAACTGTGGTACTGATATGGGAAAGGTAGTTTTGATTCAACCATTTTTCTTGGGTATAACTCCAATCTTGCTTTAACAAACTGCTCAGCTATTGTGTGGGTTGAGAGATGTAGCTAGTGTAGCATAAAGAGTTCTGCAAACAATAGCAGTGCTTTGCTTTGCCCGAACAAAGAGGTACCAAATCCACCCTAGACATCCACATAAAAGTGCTCAAATGAGTTGTACTCAGTAACAAAGCACAACTAGAGAACACTGTGCAGGTGTTCCAGTACTGGAGTTCCACTAGACTGTTTAATAAGCATCGATAGTAACTAGTGTTCATAAGCACTGCTCTCAAAAGTAGCTCATTGCCCTGAAGTGTGGGTGAGTTCCCATCTAAACTCTCGCCCGTTCTTACTGTTCTGAAGGTGAAGCTACTTCCTTTGTGTTTGCAGCTCTAGGTTGTTCATGACAGATGATAATGCAGATGGATGTCGAGTCTCCTTTACCTGGCTTTGTCTACAAGATCCCCCAGAGAATCCTGTGCAAAATCTATGTAAGAAAGTGACTTGTAGCCTTCACGCTTTCACCATGGGCTTTGTGTACTGCCGAGGCATTCTGTCATTGCTTTTTCTCTGCAGAGACTTCAAAGTATTGCTGAGTGCAAGGGCTGGTATTCCCCAGCATAGAACAGTTGTTGTTATGCCAAATGTTGTCTGTTGTTCTCTACACATCTAGACCTGTCAGTCTCATGTATGGAGTACATGCGTGAGAGTAAGACGTGTTGCACAGTTGGAATTTTTGATGAAATAAAGAATTAAGGAAGGTGAATTCCCGACTGACTCTGTGTATGCTTGTATGTATTGGCTATGCAGCTGCCTCAAGCTCTTGAACTGGAGCTTTGTCTTTGCCTTAGTGGTGTCTATAGGGGTGCACACATACACTGAGTCTTCCAAATACAATGCGGGTGCTATTAAAAATAACACAAAAGTCAAGTACTTGTCACAGCATGGTTTTTCAACTTTGAAGTATTTTGTTGTGCATCTTTGGGGAGGAACCTTAGCCTTTGCTATTCGATCATTTGGTTTGCTCTTCCTTTGCTAACTTGGACAATGCTACTTCCTTCTATGGGGCTCGATGGTATGTTGAAATTCTAAGAAATGCATTTGTTGTCTTCCGAGAAGCAGTAAACAGGATCTAAGTGTCTGTCTAGCGCAGGTACTTTCCCTTCTTGGTTATCATGAAGATGTTTGTGTTGCTTCAAGGAAGAACATCTCTCAGGACAGCTTAACATCTCTTGAAACTTAGAGGTATGGGCTCAATATTGAATAGAAGTCATGGGATTTTTTCAGGAAAAGGCTTCTACAGCATCTTCTCTGATGGAAAAGAGATGTGAGGAATGGAGGCCTACTCAGAACATGAGAGCTGTGTTTCCTATCTTTGAATACTGAATGCTAACCTCAGCCACAGTACAGTTATTCCAGTAGAAATCCGGGTTTGTCTCTTGAGTTTTGAACCACTTTTGTGTGGTATTATCAGAGTATTTGCTTTTCAAAGGCAGTGTCTTGTTCCTCACAGTCCATGAGGCCTAAATGTTTGGTCTTTACATTTGTCACGAGTTCACAGATTTTGCTCACTGAACTGACTCTGATCTTTTTGATTACCTGAGAGTGAAGCCACATCACCTCTCAGCTCTTCTGAGCCTATTTAGGAAATCAGCATGGGGGTGGCAGCCTGGGATGATATCTCTTCCTGATGAGCAAACAAATGATGCTCAGTGCAATTGCTCACCACCCACTGAGCAATGCCAGACACCCCCTTCCAAAACCCAGACCATCCACCCTTCCAGGTAACTCCCCCCAGTTTATACCCTGGGCATGGCATTCTGTGGTCCAGAATATCCCTTTGGTTAGTTCCAGTCACCTGTTCCAGCTATGCTCCCTCCCAGTTTCTTTTGTGTACCTCCTCACTGGCAGAGCATGAGACAAAGAGGGGAAAAAAAGTCCTTGACTTAGGATGTACACAACTTAACAAAAACCAAAACATCAGTGTGTTATCAACACCATTCCCATTACAATTCCAAAACACAGCACTGGAACAGCTACTGAGGAGAAATTCATGCTACCCTAGCTGAAACCAGGACATCCTGCAAGGCTGGAGTTGGTGTGAAATTAATTTCTTTGGTTACGAGATAAGGAATTGCATTTTCTGCTCTGGGGAGACTGCTTCTACAACCTCTGCAAGAGATCTTTTCCTATCATTCTGGTTCAGGCTTGTGATAAATTTTGTGTGCGTTTTCAGGAAGGAAACGTAGGACCTAGGAGGTACAAGTCAGTTATGACTTTCATGATTTTGCTTTTTCACTCCAAAGGCTGCCCATGACCTCAGTTCAGGTGCAGGGAATTTTTGTGGCTGCTAAACCATGAAATTAGAATGTCTTTTGAATTTAGTATTGTTACCACTCTAGGCTTAGGAATAATTTGTGTTGATGCAACACTAGATGCAGACAAGTACGTGCAGTGGAGTTTCACTTATGTAGCAATAGATGATGAAAATTTAACAGTAAGCAGTGAATGCCTTAAGAAAGTTTGTTATTTTTTCAGGGTTTTTTTTTTGTGTGCTCTTGCTAGCAGAAGAGATTCAAAGCTCCCCTGAGGCACCAGATGAGCCATACTCGTTGATGGAGTGGCATTTTCTTCCACAAGAGTGGGAAGGGTACATGTTGCCAGAAATTCCTCAAGGGACCACTACCCAGGAGTATATAGTGAAGTATTCCCGACTTAATGGTGACTGATGGGAATTACAAGTTTGACTTCAGTCAGTTTTGCTCTGAAGGTTGTTACTCGTCTCTCATTTTGCCAACACCATTACCACTGCTCGCTACCTATTGCAGATGGCCTGATGGTGGGTAAGGAGCAAAAAAGAAAGGGGGTATTTCTTCAACTTACTATTTCTGCATTAAATGTGTAGCTGCTTTTTTCCTATGAAGCAACAGAAATACTTCAAATAAAACTATCTGAAGTACAGTTTTTTAACTAATTTGCGCTGTTAACAAAATGCTGTTCCTTAATAATTGCGCAGTCCTATCTTCTGTCTGGTGGTGATAGGATGTGCTGTAAACTAATTAAAAGGTTTAATGTTCAATTCATATACTGTCTTAAAAACTAGTGCTAATCTTTCAACCAAAAAAAAAAAAACTTGGAATAAAATTCACATTTTGGATTCAGATCGGTGAGAAATAGTGTAACACAGGATATTGAATCAGGGAAGCTAACCTTGCCTGTATTACTTGAACTAAATTGCGCAACGTCACCATTTTTAAATACCTGAGAATAAAATGCCAAGAGACATTTTTACTGCGAAGTTTTCTCTGTTTAGAGAGTTGGTATTCCTGGAAAACAAACAAACCAAAAGAAATACCAAAACCCCCAAAATGGCCAATTTTTGTCAATAGTTGGTGTGAAGAAGTGTGTGGATGCAGTGCTTGTATTTCAGCAGTTCTGTGCTCCAGCTAAACCTTCTTCTGGCCAGTAGATGGAGATGATGCAATTGACTATCAGAGACATACTCGGGAAACTTGCCACTTGACAGTCCCTGTTTGGGAGGCTGTTTCTTAACAGTACCATTTTACATAGAGAGTTTAACATCTGTTTACTGGAAACAGCAAAGTTTGCCTCGAGAACTGCTTATTACAACCCTGCAGAAAGAAAACAAAGAGAAAAGGGAGTGTTAAGTCAGTACAGGTTTAGCCAGGTCTTCTCCCTATCCCTGTTTCTCCCATCGTTAAAGAGTGTGAATAAAGTTCGTGCCCATGGATAAATGCCTTCTTGTAAAATGAGACAGCCATAGCAACTTTCTCCTTGCAGCTACAAAGGCAAACTGTGTTTGGAACCTGCCACCTCTCCTTGTCCTCAGGGTAAGGAGGAAATGAGTTTCACTTGGGATGCCTGTCAGTCTCTGGGAGCAAGTGAAAAGGAACAGCAGCTCTGTAGATGAGCTCCTGAGGCTCTGTATCAACATCAACAAGTGTGGATTCCTGTCCTTCAAATGAGTAAAAGCTTAAAGACATAGCTGGAAGTGGCAGTGTGGTGAGACAATACATTTCAAGTGCAAAGCTGAAAAGGGTTAACTGGTAAAGAAGTTACATTAAATTTCAAAAGAGAGGATCTTCATCTGCCCTTGTTGCTATTAAAATACTGTCCCATAGTATTTATTATCATTAGGGGAAAACAAACAAACAAAAGACCTCCACAACCTAAACCTTCAAGTTGTTGGAATTGGACTCTTCTCATCATTCTTATTCTTGATCACCAAACTGAACTCTGAGCGGTTACCCACTGCAACTTCCATATTCTAAATAAATATTTAGTAATGTTTCACAGCTCCTAATATAAGTGCAGTAGCTAATTTTTTCGTCCTGCCTCATTTTTCAGCCATCTGTAGTGTTCGGTTTGCTGGAACCCGAGTCCCTTGCTAGTCCTACAGAAAAGGTGGTCTGGTGTTCTTTGGTATGTTTTGTAGGCCTGGTTTTCTTCTTTGGCACAACTGGTAGTGCTTTTTCTTTTGAAAAAAAAAAAAAAAAGTTCAAACAACTTTTAAAATAAATAATTTCTTGACAATAAATCACCAGGACTTTGTGTCTAAACTGTGAGACTTGGGCACCTGGATTATTATATCTTGCCCTTAAGTTGAATTACCATGCCCAACTTAAAAAAAAACCCAAGCAAACAAAAACCCAAACAACATAAGCAAGCTTCCATCAGATCATCTAAAAAAAAGAATCACAATTAATTTTTCCCCAAATCCTATTTTTTTCTGGTACTACTGTAATTACGGTGGAAGAGAATGATTGCTTTGCTTGGAAAAAGGGCAGCACTGAATGACTTTAAGCTGTTCTTTCCTGTAAGAATTCCTATTCCTTCCTAAGGAGGGAGTTGAGCAGCAGGTGCTGCAGTTGCCAGGGTTGTTCTGCATAAACACATGTGCACCTCTACCTTGACTTCACATGCAGTCCTGATGCCAGCACCAGGTACAGCAGAACTGGAGGGGTTGAGACAGAGGTGAGAAGTTTAAGAACTAGGCTGTGCAGCGATCTGAGGTGAAACTGGAGAGGTTCAGGGCTTCAGACTGGAAAAACATGACAGCTCCAAGGGAAGCAGGACAGACAGAAGCAGGGGAGTAGGTGAATCAGGAACAATTCACTGTTTCTCATGACACAAGACTGCCCAAATAAAGTATTAAACAGCATGTTTAAAACCAACAAATTTTTTTTTCATACACTGTAATTTCTAATGAATGTGTCTGGAAGTCAAAAATACATTATTAAAACCAATTATTCAAGGGTGTGTGAAGAGTTAATAAGCAAGGTGCTCCTGAGGAAACTACTTGCTCAAGAAGTCCATAAATCATCGGCTGTCAGAAGCTGGGAGAGCAGGGCTGGGAAAAGGATCACTCTACCTTTGTCCCATTTGTTGTTCTCTTTCCCTAAAGCTCCATTACTGCATCTTCTGTTAGACACCCAGTTCTCTGATCAGGCTTCACGTGGCCCTTGGTACACATCCTTCCCTACAGCACTCCTCACTTTTCCCTCACTGATTTTGTTTATGCAGATCAAAACTCAGTATGTTTGCATGGGGCTTTGGGAGATACAAATAATTCTTCACTCAGCTCGTACAAGATCAACTAGAGCAGGAATCACTTTGTATAAAATATATCTCAGTGCTAATATTCATGTAGACACTTGCTCTGGGGCCTGAGAAGGAAAAAAGTGTTTTCTTCCCTTGACACTGTTGCATGTTACATAGATTCTAAATAAAAGAAAAAAGAGAAATCTGTAATCAAGTACAAGCATAATAAAATTTCTATCCTTTATTCTCTGCACCATTTTGAAGGAGATAATGGATTTTTTTTTGTGTATTCAAATGTGGCAGATCTGAAATGCTAAATATTTGTAGCTTACACAAAGGATCAAAGTGCAGTAGAAAGTAAGGCATGTGGTGAGACTCTCTGGCTTTCCCTACTAGAAGATCAAACCATTTTAATATTTGGGCAGTTTTATGAGAACTGCAGCTCCTTTGTTACTGATCTAGCTCTTTAGGATGAGAGATGACAGCAGGAAATAGGGATTAAGATTTCCTCTCCAGTTCCAGAGGGAGATACGGCACAGTACAGATGTGTGATACCCAAGGTTGTTATCAACTGCAGAAGAAATGTGGAGGGAACAAACTAAACAGGCAGGGGTGAAGCAATTGGAAATATCAAAAAACCCACTGCATTTCAGAATTTAAAAGCATGAGATAATAGGCAACTTTTTTTTATAAAGAACCAGTTAAATTTAGTATGGGCTATTATTACAGCTCCTGGTGCTTTAACACAGTTCCTGGGAACTATTCTGGTTAAGCCTGTCCCATTTCAGCAGAGTGAATTCAATCCAATTCTATATTAAGCTCATGTCCATTTTGAAATCCAGTATTTAAAATAAATAAGATTTGTTTTTTTCTTTTGGTTCACTTGCAAATACCAAATGGTCACTAGAGAAAACTAACATACTTTTAAAGGACAATTGTATCCTGAATATTACTGACAAACCAGAAACGACTGCTTTCTGTATTTCATTGTCAGAGCAAACTGTGAATCTCGTGTTTAAAATATTTATAGAATGGAAAACTGCACAAGAAACTGGAATACTGTGGAACACCAAAATGCTGAGGGGAATGCAGACATACATGGCATGCAGATCACTGACTGAGAAAACAGAAAAACATACTAATGCTAACCCACATAAGGGAATTTTTCCTCTTAAGTATAATGGGAAAATTATCTAATTGGAAATAGTGGTAATGAATTTTGAATGATTATATTAGGTGGAAAAAAAACAGGCGTGGGAAAAACTCATACCCTCTTTGCCTGCAACCTGCATCTCAGAAAATTAAGGTGCTGTAAACAAAAACTGTTCCATGTCTGTCTTCAGCATCAGAACCCAGGAAACGGGACAGCACTCATCACTCACGCTTAAAAACTACAGGCAGAGCCCAAGTTGCTGCAGACACAGAACAGGCTAAAGAGCATCTCTGACAGTGCCAGACCAGCACTGGGAGGAACATCACCAACAGTTCTGGGCATCTTTGTCAGCAAGAAGATGGGAGCTGATGGGAGAAAAAGTGTATGCTTAATCTACCTGACCTTTCGGGAAAAATTTCCTTCCCGATTTGAAAGGAGACTGCAGTAGAAAATAGACCATGTCATTGTAGAAGATTTTTCTCATCAGTAAAATGGAAATGATGCTTCATATTTTTTCATCTAAATTCTACTTTCTAGAGCAGTTGTTTTTGTTTACATTCACTGAAATTTTATTTCTGAGAAAGAATAAAAAAAGATAATAAGCAGGAAAAAATGCTTTTCAAGTCTCTAATAATTTGGTTTTATTAAATGCAAATTATGCAGATCTTGCTAAGCTTTCTACAGTGAAGTGTTATTTCTGTAAATTATTTAATGGTTTTCACTTCCAGAACAGAAAGTTTCACAGATCCCCTTTGAAGAAGGAATTTCGCTAATTATGTTAAGTGCAGACAGAAAATTGATGGTCTTGTTTCTCTTCATTCTGTTATATTTTTCATTTGGGACGCATAAAAATTACCACCCTGAGAAAACTGGGCTTCTGGTCTGACATTTAGGAATGGGCTAATTTCAGAGGCTGCTTTCTGAAGCAGCAAAATCATACACTGAATTGATGTTTGCTTTGACAGGTTTTATAGTTGCTCCCCACAGCCAGATTTAGATGTTCTAAACATTAAAACAGGGGAACACGACAACGGAGAAGACAATGACTAAGCCACCTGTTGTAACTAGCTGTTGCAAAAATAAAACGTCTGTCAGCCAGCATGAAATTAGAAAGGACCCATGGGAGATCCTGAATGCAACAGAGCACCAGACAAGGCTCCCCCACCACTACTTTAAAGTGGGATTATCCCAGAAGGATCTATTCAAACACACTGATATGTTCCAGATGTATTCCCTTGCAGAAGG
Organism: Mohoua ochrocephala; assembly: GCA_013398855.1. Classification (NCBI taxonomy): domain Eukaryota; kingdom Metazoa; phylum Chordata; class Aves; order Passeriformes; family Acanthizidae; genus Mohoua; species Mohoua ochrocephala. The sequence continues at coordinate 274,825 of VZTA01012712.1, read as the reverse complement.
TCACAGCAAAAATACTGGCAGGGGGTGTTGAGGAGAGCAAGGCATTTATTGTTTTCAAGGGAATCTTTAAGTCTGATAATGCTAGAAGCCATGTTTAATGTTCTATATTGTTCTCATTTTCATATTTGCAAGGGGACTCTTTTCAGCTGTGTTTACTAATGGTATAAATTTTAAGGGGCTGCAAAAATGGCCTTTTTTTTTTTTGGTTTAAAACCGTACTTACTTTAATCAGTCCAGGTACTTAAAAGGTTCTTCTTCATCAGAGAGTTAAATGGTTTCAAAATAATTTAATACATTTAGTTGCACTTTCGTCCTAGAAAGTATCCCCTTTTTTTGTTTGTTTCATTGTTTCTTTAAACAGATAAACAGTTTGTGCTGTCCAAAATAACAAAAACAATGGAAGAGAACGACCGATGGTGCTGGGAGTTCTACCCTAGACTCTGAGTTCTAAGGACACATTTCTATTTCAAGCAACACATTTAGTTTTCTTCTCCAAAGGAGTATTGAAAGATTAACACGGCTGGTTGGATGTCTATATGAAATCTTTTCAGCTCTGCTAATATTTTCTCTTTCCCTTATCACTTCTCTCTCCTCGCCATGACAGAGTTTCTGATGGAAATACTGGTGTAGAATTCGTATTTTGTCCTGATGTTCAGTTTTCTTCTTCCCTTCTTTGGGAGAAAAGGTGAAAGTGGACTGTAGGAAAGGAAGCCTGAATACAAACAGCAAAATGATTTTTTTTTTTAATTTAAGAAATATGTATTTTTCTGTATTTTTCCTTGTTTTTTTTTCTTTTTTCTTGAATGTTATGATATTTGTTATTTTATAAATGATGATTCTATCAATAATTATAATAATGTTTTTTTCATTTACACTGCAATAGTTGACAGTTTTGTCCATTACTGACATAATGTGTCAGTGTCATTTAAAAACAAACTTTTTTTTCCTACTTGGATATGCAGATGGGAAAAAGCAAGCATGAAAAAAAGTATAAGCCAATGCAATCTGTGTAGTTTTGAGGAGTATAAATTGTTCACAAATTTCAAATGGACTTTCTAGCTCTGAAACTTCAGGGATGATTCCTTTATTAACTCTTGCACTGTTGATGATCTGAGCCCAGATATGCAGCTAAAGTAACATGCATGAGTCTGAAACAGGCAAACACACTGAGCAACACAAGGGAAATATGATCTGTAACTGAGGTGGTGATGTGTGGTGATGGGCTGAGGCTGGGGAGAGTGGCCTGTTCCAACTGCTTGATATGCAAAATTCTCTTTATATAAATACTTAAGGACTTGGGAAACTTGCAAACACCATTAAAAGGCTCTCTCTTAATTCATGATATTATACCCTTTGAGCAGGCAGTAAACAAAATCTGTTAATTAGCTGCCTCTAAGTGTTTGAATGGCTTCTTTTCAACGGCTGAGTATGTCTTTCACATGGAAATCCTGAAATTTGAGAATAGAAATTCACTCCTTTGCCAACTGGCTAAATACTCGCAGGCGTTCTCAAAAGTTAAGACGTGGTCTACTGCTAGTGTTATACACTATTATGAAAACTGTAAATGACCACTGCCTCTAGCTATAAGTTGAGCATTGCCTTCCAATGTGGAAACAAGAAAGACACATTGCTTCAACATTAGTAATCCTAACAGAATAGCCAGGGGTAATCTCAACAACTGGTGACTCCAATAATATTTTGAGAAGACATGGACAAAAATATATTGCAAACAAAAGCCTTTGAAAGGTAGTGGGAATCCTGAATGCTACAAAATGTGTAATGAAAGTAATGGTGAAAGATGGAGAGTTCCGTCATGTTCTTGCATTGAAATTAGTAAAAACTGATGAGTTAACACAAGTTAACATAAAGGCACATGAGAGCCTAAAAGTGACCAATCAAACACCACAGGTTTGCAAGGCTGAGCCCCAAACCACATTTATACAAGAACACACTGATAAATCTAGCACGGAAGTATTTGCTGAAAGCGGCTTTGAAACAAAATTTCAGGCTCCAGGGAAAACATCTGTGGAATGTTTTATGCAAAAGAATTACTAGACTTGTGAAATACACAGATTTCAGTCTGGGCAGCATCTTAGCTTCTCACCTTAATAAAACAGAGCAAAACGTGAACTCAACAGATATTGTAAAGTAGTTCACAAAAGAGGCGTAGATTTTAAGGCCAGAAGGACCACTGAAGAATCCAGTATGACCTTCGTGTAAACCAGACCAAAGGACTTCATCCAAACACTTGAGTTTGAGTCCAGTAATTTACTTAGATGAAGCACACAGATAGGCAAGTTCCCACACGGGAGGTGAAAATGGGACATTGCAGGTGCTCTGCCTTAACTGCCTGCACACACACACTGCCTTCTAGAACCTCACAACAAATAGGAGAAGGTGTCAATGAAAAAATAACTGCAAACCATCCCAGTATGTGAGAGTTGTGAAAAAATGAAGGCTTTCCAGAGATCTGTATTTGTATTCCGTCGTAGCTGTTGCTACTTCTTTCCTAACGAGAAAAGGCAGGAGATGCAGAGACACAGTCTCTCAAGATGACAGAACCTTTTTAACATACTCCTCTCCTTCCCTTCCTTTTCCTTGGGTTCTCCTTTATCTGGTAAAGCAGAAATTAATAATCTGAAATCCAGTTCCAGCTCTTCTCTTCTTTGTCAGTGGATGTAGACAAAGCTTATCTGTTTTCTTTCAGAAACATAAACTAATCAGAACCATTTTTCTAATTTCAGTGACTTTTCAAAACCAAAAGCCTTTTCTCTCCAATTCTCCTGTTTATTTGATGTACCAACAAATTCCACATCTTATTCAACAGGGAAGAAATGTAACCCGGCGTACTACAGGAAACTAACAGCAGCAGTGAGTGCTTTTCTCAGCTATCACATCAGAAGAGTGCAAGATGCTGCCATTTGCAATTTACAAGACAGAAATCCGTTTTAGAGGCAAACTGCTGCCTTTTCAGATGTCAGTTCCTAGTTGTCAGTCCCTAGTTGCCATTGGTACCCTTCAGAAGAGCCAAGAACCGAAAGGTTAACTAAATAGACACATGCAAGCTTGTGCATGGCTCCTAGAGAAATGCCCAACACCCTACCATCTCTAAGGTACACCATTCAAGACGGTGTTTCACTGTTGCTTTTTGGAGCTTGGTAAGAAATGGTGAAAAGCTGCAGGGCAACCTGTTACTTTTGTTCAGTGCCGAGAAATGTCACTCAAACTTGGAAGGCATTGAAGATGACATCATACTTTTGATGTAGATTACAACAACTCCTTTGTTAGGTGTGAATGAGGCATTAGTGATCTGGAAGTGTAGATAAAAAGCACCAGGAAATTCTAAATGTTAAGTGCTGCCACTTAAGTAAGAGTTAAAGCTGCCGACAAAGTAAGTATTTGGGAAAAGGCAATCTTTTTATTATGTCAGTGTTTTTAACCACAGTTCCTATGGTCGGGCAGTTAGACCAGTTGGTCCTCATGGGTCCCTTCCAACTGAAATACTCCCTCCTCTTACTCTATTTCTATTCTATTTGCATTCTACATTGTCAGAATGAGAATGTATTCTTTCTTCTGGATCTTCTACAGACCATGCATTTTGCATGGAAAAAGTTTTGGGGGAAACAACAATGATTTATTTATCAGGTATTGACAGGTAAAGGCAGTTTCCAGCTTTTCAATCAGTAATGCATGCATTTTTGATTAAGGTTTCAGGGTTGACCAGAGAAATTAAGTTCTCTTGATCTCAGGAGGTTAGATGGCATATGCACTGAGGTATTTGTAATGAGGTTTGTGCATAGAGAGACATTGCTGTTGACAGCAGAGGAATTTGTCTTTTGGGGATGAAGCAAGGCCAAGGCTTGGACAAAAAAAAATATAGAGTTTGCATATAATTTTTCTTTCCTCCTGTGACTAAGAACTAGATATAGCAGGATGTTTCCTCAAATAGCCTTTAAATGCTAGTTGCTCAGAAGGGTTACTTTACAAATACATACCTAGTTTCCTGCTCACTCCTGGGTCACTGAGAGAATTTCAAAGACCCGAAGGGTCTTCCCTGCATCACTCATTTGTGTGCACCACCCAGCCTTCTTCCTGGAAAAAGACCTGGTAAAAGAGCGGAGAAGGCTCAAAGAGATGCATGCCCTAACCCTTCAGGTATGCAAATGTAAGGGGGTGATTTAAGAGCTGCTGTATGCAGACAGCTCTGCCGGCCCTAGGTGTTTCAGCCTTTTTGCTGTAACTCCAAATCTTCTCTGAGGGAATGTAGTCTCTGGAAGGGGCACGCACCCAGCCCTGCCCTCTGCCTGCTCGGCTCTTTCCGCTGATGTACTGAAGACTGTTGTGAGAGACAGAACCTGAAGCCCAGATTGCTACTGCTGGTTAAACTTTACTGATCTGCCTTTGTCTAGCGAGGACGAAAATAGAGTTTATGACAAACTAGTAACCATAAATGTGAATACATTACACACACACAGAGTCCTTTGGTTTCTCTGCCACCTCGGGCAAACACTTGGGACTATGATGAGTGCGGGGGGATTTCTCCCGGCGCATGAAGCACCGCTCTGTTCTCTGCTGGCTCCTGAAGCCTCGCTCCTAAAGCGGAGGAGCTGGGGTACCCATTAATGCACAGCCCCCCGAGGCAGTGTCCTGGTTCTTCCTGAAGGACCCGCCTACTTTCACAGCCTCACAACTGGCGGCGAGCGATTCCCTCTCCAAGGAAGGGCGGCAGGGCACAGCCCTCCTGCGGGGTGCCCCGCTGGGAGTCTACGCCCGATGGTCCCCAAAAACCACAGGAAGGGGCAGGAACCCCGCGGGGCCTCCCGCTCCCCTCGCCCCAGGGCTGCAGCCGGGTTTAACCCTCCCCTTACACCGCGGCCACCTGGGCGCTGCCCGTCCCTTCTGGTGCCCGGGAGGAGGAGGTGGTAGAGGAGAATGGGGATATCTGGAGCCCCCCCGGCACCGCAGCGGCGCAGGGCGGTGGTCGCTGCGCCTCCGCCCTTCTCTGGCTCGGGC
>VZTA01012712.1:199894-268698 GCA_013398855.1 Mohoua ochrocephala | reverse complement strand
TCCCTCCTCGCTCACACCCAGGGGTGCGTAGAAGTGGCTCCAGCCTGGTGTGCTCGACACCTCTGCCATCACCTTGCTTGTGTCCGAGCTGGAGAGTTCTCCGGTTTCAAACCGAATGTTGCCTTCTCTTCGTTATGATCAGCCTCAGACAGCCGGGAACCGCTGGGGAAAGTTTAGAGTAAACTGTAGTTTATTTCCAGAGCGGGAGCTCATGTGCAGTAGGCCTTAGCTTTTGTGATACGGCTGCTTTCTCTCTTCTTAAAGCAGGCGTGAACTCCGTGGAGTTGATTTAAAGTTGCCGGATTTGCTTGATTGCCGGCATGAAATTACTGCATAGTGTATCTTTTTCGGTCACAGCCTTCTTAGTTGGATTACCTTCAAAGAGGTTTGTCCCTCGAGAGTGGAAAGGTGATTGCTCTAAAGGAACAGCATCGATCAGCTGTTGTGTTATTCATATCTCTCAGATAGTTTGACTCCTGCTCCATGCATTGCTTCCAATTTACAGCAAGCAGCTGATGTTGGAATCAAGCCAACAAAAATAAAATTCTGAGGGAGGTTAGTTAAGAAAAGCCCCAGAAGTTCTCTCTGAATTAAGATACCTCTTTCCTCTACTTTTGGATGTTTACGCAAAAACTGTGATACCTAGCTAATTGGTGGATCTGAGCCTTTTAGAAATGGTCCCGCTTCCCAAGAAAGTATGAAATCCTCTTAGCCTGTGCCTCACGTGTCCGACCTGCCGGGGTCTCGAAACTCGGGGCTGGTGGACAGGGCAGGGCAGGACGGGAGCTGTGTGTGCTGTGCCCGCTGCGTTGCTCGCTGGGGCTCGTACTTACCCTGCCGTGCGCATCAAGTGAGCACCGGGCTCTTGGTGAGGTCAGGCGAGAGCTGGTCTGGTCTTCCCCCTTTGCCCATGCCTTCTCCACTGTCAGAAGTGTCCTGGCTCTTCAAAGGGTAAAAACTCAGCAAAGGGTAACAACTCTGTGGCTCAGGAATCCCGCCAAGTGTTTGTGCTTTCCAATTCAGAACTTCATTCTCTTAGATACGGTTTTGCTCCAGGATTTGGCAGACTCTCCTTTCCTCTGCAAATAACAAAGATGAGGGGTTATATGTAATACATTGAATTACGATGGCTATTTTTGAAAGCTTAGACGTGGCTGCATCAGTCCAAACACGGTGCAAATTCTTCTATCCCCACGGAATTAAGCTCAAATGTAGAACTGCAGACCCCTGTGGAAGGGATAGTTGGCAATAGGGCCAGCTTGTCATCACGGGAAGGGGGTAGAAAGCTGTATTTCTCAGCTTGTTCTTTTCACTATCTTGTACAGTCAATTAAATTATTGTTTTTTTCTTCTGCTCTCTATTTTTTGAACTAACCAAACACACTAGGAAAGTGGGCAGAATATTTGGCAAAGAGTAACGTGGAACTTCAAAACGTCAAAAGTTGGTATGAGATTGAATGTGTAATATCCAAGCTTGATTCTTATTTAATGGCTGGACTTCAAATTGGATTTTTTCCTTTTTCTTTTCCCCCGGTTGACACGGTTCATTAGTCATTTTGTAATCAATATCTTTAAACATGCTACTTGTAACCAAACTTTTTGAAATAAAATTGTGGAAGATAAATGACCTGAGGGGAAACACCACTTAGATGTGATGGTTTGAAAAAGGAAAGAGAAAGACTTGCCCTATGAGATGTATTTCTGCATTAAAATTCAGAGAGAGAATTCTGAATTTATGGAGTTACTCTGTAAATTTTCCCTGCTGATTTTTAGATTAATTTAACTTAGTAAAAAACCCAAACTTCCACTTAAAAAATTCATATATGATGATAATTAGCAGCTCTTCTGAAAAAAAAAAAAAAAAAGAAATTGACATTGATGAATACGAGGCTGCCAGTTCTGGCAGCTTTTTAGATTATGTATGCTTCTTGATGGGGCTATGCAAAAGAAATGCTTCTCTGGTTTGAAATACCCTTACATTAAGTCTTTACATGCTCTTGGGCATGCTTTTCTTAAAGGGACTGAGTGCTGTGGAGACGCCCAAACTGGGATGTGTTAGGGCATGAAGCTGGGGAAGGTGGTCCACAGGACCATATTGTTTTCATAGTGTTTGCAGGGACGAGTTGGTTGTTGGGCAGAGGAATCTCAGGGTTGACAGTGGGCTAAAGAATCAAGCGCTCATCGCCACTGAGCGCGTCCCCTCAGGTTTCACAAGGTGGAAAACTGCAGAGAACGATGCTGGCTGTTCCCTGCTTGTCAGTGGTTGTCCGTCCCCCTTTCCCGAGACTGGAATTTGGAGTGCAGGTCAGTGCTCTGACCTTGTCCTCCCCTCTGCTGCATTTGGGGAAACGTAGATCTGCATCTTGCTGGCTGCAGTGGGGATCTGGATCCACAACTTCCAGAGGATTGACTCAACTCATCTTTTTAAGCTTACATTCATATTTAGGAAGTAGAAACTGTAGGATTGGGTTACAAACCCTGACTAGACACATAAATGAAGCTTTTAGTGGATGTTTTCAGCAGTTAAACCTCTGTGTTATTAATCTTGGTTAAATTCTAGTGCTGAATCAATGTATTAGCGTTGTGCTTTCTGTGCTGCGCTGTTAGTGTTAGGGACTAAACTTATTTGGTTTGGTTTCTGGTTTGATTTTATTCTGCCAACTGTTTTTTCATGGTTCTTGTCTGTGCCAGTGCCCTTACTTTATATTGTCTTTTTTAGAAAAGCATTATAAAAATGCTGTTTATTGAATTTGGGTCCACCAACTTGTTTTGCTTTTTCTGTTTCTTCTTTTAGAAATTGGCATGTTTATCTTAAAAGGCCCTTACCAGGCTCAATTTCATGACTTTGAAAGGTTGCAGTTTATGTATTTTCTTTCTTTATATTTTTCCCCTTTTTTTGGTGTACTTGTCTGACTGGCTGAGTAGATGGTGAAGTTTCTAGTTTACAGATGGACCGCTGAACTCAGGAGAGTAAAGGAATAGCTTGTTTTTCTAGTTGTAAAGGCACAGAAGACTAATTACAGAGGTATAAAAGGTCATCAGGCTCAAGTCAGCTTTGAATTTGTGCAAAATGTCAGTAAATTTGGCCTGCAGAAATGTAGGCAAATCAGACAATTAGGTCAGTCTTTGTGGGTTGTGGGCACTATCTTGTTTGTCATCAGTTGCAGCATGATGAGCTTTCTGACCTTGTCTGTAATGAAGTAGACTTGATTAAATATTACGAGAAAGGAAAATATGATATGCCTTTTGGGGCATTTGAGAAGCAGGGATGGTCCTTTGCAACTACATTTCTTTTTTCCTTATTCTGGAAATATAAATGGAGGAAATTGTTCCTAATGTTTGGTTGTCAAAAAGGACTTAAAAAAAAAAAGAATGGTGTCTCTGTTAGCTGGTACTCAAATAAAATGAAGCTTTGTTGGTGAAGTTCAGGAAGGTGCTAAAGTTCTGTTTTCTGTTGATCTCATGTGGGAACTGATTTTTGTAATGTGCCCTCCAGTGTTATGCAGTAAAGTCTGTACAGCAAAATCTGGTTTTGTGTCACTGTATAATATGGAGAAAAGAACTTTCTCAAGCCATGAAATCTGGATACTGAGGCTTACAGGAGAAGATTTTTTGTACAATACGCATTTGTTACCAGGCATGAGGAAAACTGGGGGATTGGGCGATAATTTGGTGTAAGGCAGAGATGGTGTTGGCAGACAGTGTTTTCTTTCCCAGGTTACAAATCGGGCGTAGTGGTAAAAGCCCACTGGAAGGTGGGAGGCTGTGACTCTGGGACACTGCTTCCCTTGGTGGTGATGCCTTGCCTGTGCTCTGCCCTGGTGCTTACCATTAAAATCAGTTTTTTGGCTACCTTGGCATCCGTGCTGGAGGTTGCTGACCCGTGGCACAAGATTTATCAAATGAGTAGCAGCGTTAACAATGACTTCGATCCCCATTTCCTTCCCAATATGCTGTCTTGGGGTGGGGGAAGGGTGGTGGTTTGGACCTTGCAGGGTGACTGAATTTGCCATGATGGAAGTATGTTAAGAATAGTTAAGAAACTATTACGCTCCCATTTGACATGTGATCCTGCTGTCTTGTAAGGATCTCTAAATGGCTGTTTCGAGTTCTCTCCCTCGTTAGGGGTAACACAGAAGTGAAAAGGCCAAGTTGTGCAACCAAAGGGGACCTTCCCCTCCTCCCCTAGGTATAGGTCTCCCCAGAGCATCTCTTTCTATAACACAAGGTATTTAGGTGTATAATACATAAAATATTACAGAAATTGAGCAGCAGATGATGTATCACATGGACAGTTTTATCTGAGGAGAAGCTGTGACTTTCTGAACAGAGATACCAGTATCAAGCCATCCTTGTTTGAAAAAACTGTGTTCGAGTGCAGGCACTGTGCTCTGTATGCAGAGGGAATATGGGGTCGCTGCCTCAGGGACGAGCTGCTTGGGCACCTGGGTTGTCTCACACAAAGCATTGCTAGGGAAGAACACACGTTTTTGTAGGCCAAAAGATCACTTACTGGCAAACTGGAACCCCTAGCAGTAACAGGAAGGAGTTGGTGTTGTTGGATGCTTCCTTTTCTGATCTGGGGCTGCTGTTTCTGCTGGCCACCCCTGGCCTTTCTGCGTCTTTCACGCCTGATTATTGCAGGCCCAGTAGTTTGATCGCTGGTCACCAATAACACTGACGACTGCGTCTCCTTAATCAAGGGCCCTTATTTTCCATCACCTGCACCGCTGGCGTGGGTCAAGGAGACGTTTGTCAGCGTACTGCAACAGCACAAAGGGTCTATCTGCTCAGTAACCCGAGTGCGTTTAATTGGCTCTTTCTGCGCCGCATCGGGCATTTTTCTGTTGGTTACGCTCTTTCAAATAATTTATTTCTGTGCCTGGATTACGAACTTGAACTGCAGATGTTATGAGTTCACTCTTTCAGTCTCTGAGTGTTAATTTTGGATGTTTCCCAGCCTCTGTCTCTCCAGTGAACAATACCAAAGGTGTTCCACGGGGACCTTTGCTAGCCCAGCAATGGAGCACCGGCAGGCTGCTCATTAGTCTTATTAGTCTTTTATGTCTCTCCTTATCAGTTTTACTGAGAAACTCCCTATCGCTTTGGTTGCACATGTTAGAATAATTAGGCTTCCTGTTCAGCAGGTTTATGTGGCATTGATTTTGGCCTAAAAGTTCAGGGGAGGGGAAGGATACCATCAAATTATATGAAATGCCAAGTATGTCTTCCATAATTGCCTTTTTCCATGATGAGTTGGGTTTAAAACGTACTCTTGCACAAAGAGAGGCAGAAATCTCAAGCAGACTTCAGTGCTACTTAAAAAGGAGGTGTTCTCCCTTGCATTAATAAATAAGTGAAAATAAATCTTAAATTTCCAAGAGGAAAAGAGGATGTGATGATATCACTGTTCAGTTGGAAGAGGTTTTCACATAATTCAGAGACTCTGGGATCACAGCAGGTATCAGACAGACTTGGAGCATTTCCCTGGCCACCCTGGTCTTCCTATGATTATGGGAAGGGAGGATGGGATGTTGTTTGGGGATTAAGTATTTCTTTTCTGTCCAGCTCTCTCGTATTTCCAATTATTCTGGAGTTTGCTGCTGCTTGTGGCTTACCATCAAAGTGAACTTAATTTGAGTTGGTTTTATTTTGTTAATTCTCTGCAGTCTTATGATTGCAATAACAGTGATTACAACTGAGAAGTCTCTGGCCAGCTACTGCTGTGGTGTATCATAGCAGTGTTTTTTTCAGATTAAGGAAAAGTAGGATTTGTTTAGTTTGTCCTGCCTGAGGTTATTTTCTCAAACATCCAGGCTAAAAAGGAAGGTAAAGCTCTTGTAAAAGTAAGACTCTGCAGAAATGGTGTTGTGTTTTTTCTTTTTTTTTTTTTTTCCTCAGGAGTTTCCTATTTTCCAGGGAATTGTTAGTATTCAGGCTCTTCAAAATACAGAAAGTACTAAAGGGAGAAATGGGAAGGGGGTATTCAGTTGCTGTACCTTTTAGAGAACGAAGAGTGTATATAATTTTATGAACCAAATAGTCTCAGTGCATTTTAGAAGTTAAACTTATTTTGTGTGAATCTGTAAGATTAGCCTCCTTGGCTAATTTTCAGTCTTTTTCAATTGGAAGACCTCAGCTCCTATCTTATGATGGTGGGAATTCCTCCTGAAAATCTCTGTTTTGCGTTGTGTAAGACCTAAAGCCACTGTGTTTGCCTTTGACACGTTAAACATTCAGTAGTGCCTTTTAAACAGAGGCATCAGTTCGTGCACGTGGGAAGATCAGCTGTATGGTTATGCCATTGTAACCTGTGTTGTTCATTAGCCATTTTGGCTGAATTGATTGTTGTAACGTGGAAAATAACATTGTTTAATGTTTTGGTGCACAGTGCCATTTTTCCCTCCCGTGTCCTTCAAAATATTCAGCATAATTTTCAGTACTATGAAAGAGAAAACACCAGAAACCGTTAAGAGAAACATAAAATAAGCAAAAGGGAAAGTATACCTACAGTGTGTGGTCAATAAATATTAAACTTGAAGCTAGCAGAAAATACCCTCAAAATGCCTCAATATAATAAATAAATAAATAAAAGAAAGACGAAGCAGATGGTGTGATAGTATTGCAGTGGAGAGAAGGGCAAGTTGACTCTACTATTTGAATGTAAAAAAGGTTTTAAAAGGCATTCTAATGAAGTGCTTCTCACAGCTCTGCTTTTAATAGTAATATTTGAATATTGGGATAAGTCACAAATGGCACAGTTCCAAGGGTATAGGATCCATTTGCCTCAAACATGTGAGTCAGAAGGGAACCTCTGAGAGAAGAATTTCTAAACAGACCTGTGGAAGAGGAGAAGCTGTTGGTGGTGACTTTACGGGGCAGGCTTTTCCATCTCAATATTCTTTTTCACATTGTTTACAATTAAGGCTTGAACGGTAGTGCTGCGCCTTTGTTCCTGAGCGTTCTCTGTCTGCACCTCAGTAAACTGGTAGGCAACTTCAGCCATGCTGGGCAAACAATGAAGCTTAATTAAAAACTAGGTGGTGGACAGAGGAGAGACTCAAACCACTGCAGCTGTTGCTGGAGGTCATTGCGTTGCCCGTCAGCTGTCCCTGCGGCACGTGTGTGGCTGGGTGGTCACAGAGGTACTGATCGAAGCAAACGCAGCCCCCTGCCATCTAATTAGCAGGGAGTAACTAGGACAGTGTCAGGAGAGGGGTCGGGCAGCCTGACAGGACAGGGGGTGTGCGGTGGAGCCAGCCGTGCAGCCGCTGAGGGAAGAGTATCGCTTGGGTAGAAACCAATTTTTGGCTGGTCACCACACGTGAGCACTTTTACATGACGGCTGTCTGGGAGGAGGAAGTAAATGTGGCACTAATGAAGCGTGTTCAGAAAGCGAAACCTTTATCAAAAACCTTGCCCATATTGACAGCAAGCACAGTTTCTCACAGTTACCTGGGAATGCTTCCTGGAGCCATGAAGTGGTGTGCCTTTATCTAATGAAGTGCCGAAGTGATGATGTAAGAGCCAGGATATCTGCTTGATTTTTAACTCCAGCTGTCCAGCTTTTTCAATGCAAATCAAGGACTATTTCAGATTCTGAACCAAGAAATTATCCATTGGGCAGTGCCCTGGACTCAAGCATTTCTCCCTTAATTTTGCGTGCAGTATCTGCACGCTGAGGCACCAGAGGAATCAGTGGAGCAGTTTCTAGTTGTAATAACGCTTCAAGGATCATTTGAAGCAATGGACAAGCAAATGACACTTGATGGTAGCTCTCTGCTTGAGAAAACCCAACACGGGGAAGCCATTCCTGTCTTCCTGAATGAAGAGAAAGTGCATGATGGAGGCGAGCTAGGGACTAATAGCAGCATGCTGCAAGTGCATGACTGAAAAATTAGATCACCGTTGTGATGGAGTAGAGTGTGTGTATGTTTCTCTACATCTGATGAGAAGAGGGAACTCAGAAGGTTTTTCTCTTTCTGGAACCAGGATATGTAGACTTTTCATTTTCTCTGCTTTAAAAAAACCCTAACAAACCCAACAGTCTATATATTCAAGAAAATTCAGACATGTATCTGAAAGCATTAAAACTGAAGGCAATATTGTTCTTAACTGGGTATTTGCTAGGGTTGCTTTGACTCCCTTAAATCTGTTGGTGGAATTTCTTCGGGCAGTACATAAAACTATTAGGTTTTCTTTCAAAGTTCTTTTCCTTAAAAGTGAGAATAATGTTTGAACATACACGCGTTAATTTATTATTTGAAATATTTAAAGCAGAAAATAGATGATATAATGAGAACAGCTAATATACAGAGAAAGAATAACCTGTTTAAAGCTGGAGTAGTTAGCTGCAGAGATGGTGAGCTGTTTGAGTGTGTACCACAATAGATGGATGTAAGTAACAGAACTACATTTTTCCCTTCCTGTGTCATGTAAAGAAAATAACAGCGAGAGCTAGGTATGCCTCTTCATCCTCGTATTTGAACTTTCTGCAAGATCAGTGTGGTATGAGGATATTTATAGCTGCAGGGGTGAGATAATGTCTGTCCTTCAAGAAAGCTCAAAAAATTTTAATTCTGGTGTAAATATAATTCAATAGAAAAAATCCCGAGGAAGGGTCTGTGTTGTACTTTTCTGCCTCCTTTTGTCAAAACAAAATGCCTCCTCTAACCTGAACAAAGTTCTTTCCACTTAAAAGCACCCCAGGACTGGAACTAAGGCTTGGATGTATGCCACGAAGGGAAAATGGTAGCTATACATCTAAAAAATGTCTACAGAAAAATGTAAAATGTGTCTAGAAGTTTTAAAGCCTTGTATCTCTGGCAGTTTTGGGCTAACCTCAGAGAAGAAAGAATTTCAGAAAAAAGGTGATCTGAGAATGGTTCCAGCTTGGCAAGGAAAATGTGGTTTGGAGACATGGAAGAGAAAATTAATCAGAATAATAGCTCTAGCTCTTACAAGGAGATTGAGTCTATTAATGAAATTCATATCTGAAAATTAATTATAAAACCAACCTAATGAGAGAGATATATATATATCTATCTATATATATATATCTGAGGACCTAAGATGTTTTAAAATCTGCAGGTAACTCCAGGATTTTTCTGCAGAGGAGTTTCCAGGAGTGGAATAAGAATATCTGCTTTTGTTTTCTCATCATGCATCACAGTGAGCGAACCCACTTCACTTGTGGGCATATGCTTCCTGTTGCAATCAAGTGACAGTTTGGCTCAACTCAGAAGAGGCTAAAATGCCCGAGAGCTGGATTGTACTGAATCAGCTGGGTAAAAGTTTACTGAAGTCTTTTGACAGTGTCTGGCTTTTGTGAGATAAAATATGCTGCAGCAATTTCTGGTTTGTAGGTATGTATGTATGTTAACCAGTGGGTGACTTTATTCTAAGCATTGACTTGCTTGTTTATGGCAAACCCTGGAATAACCTCTTTTTTTCACTAAACTTCCAGGTTAAATTTAATTGGAATTTTGTCAGGAGGACAAGCTAGTCTGGTTGCTTTTGAATGTGTTTAAAGAAAGTTTCGTAACTCCTTCTTTGGTATTCCTCCAGTAAGGCCTGATCCTTTTTTTTTATCTACAAAGTTTAAAGCTTGAGGGAACAATAAAGACTCAAATCAATTGGAAGTAATTGCAACTAGATCATCAGCATAGTTTTGTTTAATTTACAGTGTTTATTTAGTGCTCTCCTGTTGAGGAAGTTTAATCAAATTGCTTGTGCTCTAGAGGACTGCAGGGAGCAGTAGCAAAGGCCCAGGTGCTTCTTTTGAGGGCTCTATCTTTTTCTTTTTTTATATATATATATATATATGTATGTATGTATATATATATATATATGTATGTATACACACACACACACATATGTATATTTGTGTTTGAGAAACAAAGATTTTTAATATCTGGTGCAGTGGCTGGAGTGGTTCCTCTGTAGCTGAGCGTGGGGACACAGGGGTCCCACTTGACCGTGTGCTTTCCCAGTGGTGCCAGTCCTGTTTTCCACAGATGCTCTTAAAACATCAAGAGAGAGGAGCTCTGCTTTTAAATTAAAGTTGCACAACTGCACAGGTGAAAAAAGTACTTTAAATACAGTGAATAAGACTGTGTTAGTAGCATGTCTCTGCTATTTTGGAATAGACTTTGGAAGAGCCTTTAGAAGCTCTTGGCTCTGTGTTTATTGTTCGTACTTCTTGTTTAATTGTGCTGTGTGCTCATCTGCCCTCCTTGAGGGCTGTGGTGTGCCTGGTGCAGTATTTCAGGGTGCAGGGCTAGAATCCTTAACCCTGGCGTTTGAGAGTGCCTGTGCTATGGGGCAGCTTCAGACTGTTTTCTTCAGGGAATAACATGTGATGGGGACAGTTGAAAAGCAAAAGTCTTGACCTTTGAACGCATGGAATGTCATGGGGGATTATCCTTACCCAGTATGCAATTAGTTCGTGTTAGAGGGAAAAAGAGTAACCCATTTCTTTGTGCCGGTTCCTTTTGTCCACCCTTTATTTCCCCTTCTTCCCCCTCCATGAAATTCCCATATGCATAGACTCTCAGTGTTTTAGCAGTATTAATGGAATTTTTTTCTGATTCATTAATAAGGCTGAATTTCCTTCAGGATAAAAGAAAAGCATGATGTAAACTGAGGTTCTGTGATTCTGTTTTTGTGTGTCATGTGTGCTGCTGTTGGCATAGCCTGGGAAGAACAATTCCTCTCATCTTAGTTTTAACAACAGTTTATTAAAATAACCCAGCCAAAACCAACCATACTGTTGCCATTGCAAGGCTGATTAGGGAAATGTATTTGATCATTAGAAGTTAATGAATCTATGGCTTTTCTACTAAAAATAGAGGGAGAAGAGTCTGCCATCTGAAGGTGGGATGTTACCGATGTTACTTTTTTCAGGTTTTCAGGTAGTAAGGATTATTTGGTGTTCTCCAAACCTGGCTATATCGATTATTTGTTCAGTATTTACTAGTTTTCCTTCCCAAATTCTATCCATGTTTTTATTTCTCAACTCCCTTTTTTAAATGCAGTTAACTGTCTGTGACAGCATTCCATCATATTTATCTGTAATATCCATAGTATTCATCTTTTCCATTGATAAGGTAGATGTAATGGAAGGACATATTGTGTATGTTTTTTAAGTTCCAGTAAGCTTATAGCCGAAAATTCTCCTGGCATAACATCCTGGAACTTGTTAGCTGTTTGTTTATATCTTCAACAAAAGTCTAAGTATGTAAGTTTTGAGTAATACTCTTTTTCCATTAGTCCTACAGCTTTCTTAAGAGTAAGGAAGGATTGCACATCCTTGGAGGCTCTTCTGGCATTTTGATGGCCCAATAAAACTTCAGGTTTTTTGGCTTGAAGCCTTTAAATGTAACAGATCTTGTATGTGACTGGTATGATTTAGACTGCAAATGGCAAGCCCAGATTTGGACAGTTATCTTAATGGATGTTTTAAAGGCTTTTTTTTCTCCCCTGTGGCTGAATATAGTCAGTTTAAAATGTTCTTTGTGATCATCACAAGATTCAAATTTAATGTTTTTTAAAAATTCTGTTCTTTGTTGTGTAAGTTCTACGTACACTTTGTTCTGTATGTATACTAAAAAAATGCACTGATTTTGAAACAGTTACCAACTGTTAAAAGAATATGATTATTATTGATCTGATTTATTTAGACATTTATTTTATTCAGTAGTTTTTTCCATGAAGAGAAATAATCTCTTTTTTTTTTTCCCATGGATTTACAACTCAATATCTTTTTCTGACCTTTAACATTTGAGACACTTTGATCAGTAAACACTTACCTTTACTCTATAGTGGACAGTCCCTTACATTCTAAATGGTAATTACCCTTGATATTACCCGCTTAATTTTTTTCAGTGGTTTGTAGGATGAGCTTCCCGTTGTTTCCATTCCATTCCAGCTCTGTACAAGCAGAGCTGTACTTTCAGTGACTGACTAAAGGACAAGTTTTAGGTAACTACAGGCTGGAGCCAGTGTTAGTAAGAATCTTGGCAATGGGCTTTTCTGTATCCATAATCGTGTTCAAGGGTGCTCCCTATAAGGACTCAAGTTTTTGTTCAGGCATCTTTCAGATGTCTGAAATACCACTGCTTCCATTAAAAGGAAAAGAAAAATCTACTTCATGGTTATGATCTTACTGTTGGGGATCTTTCCTGCTGGTAGACTGGTCTGTTTAAAACTGCTCGAGTTCTTCCTAAATCTTTAAACTTCCCACTCAACTTGCAGACCACATCCCTTACGTGCTCCCACACGTCATTATTCTGCAGATAGTTTGCTCCCTTGCCGCTCAGCTGTGTCAGTCTCCTCTGTTCCTTGGGAAGCTTTTTCTCTGCCCTGGGTTGTCCATTTCTAGAACACGGAGTTGTTACCTGTGGGACAGAGCACTTCAGGAGGACTCACAGTGCAGGGGTTTTTCTTCCTGGCAGCTGGCTTTCCAGAAGGATCATGAGTAACCTACTTACTCGACCACCGGCATTAGATCTGTCAGCCTCTCTCTTCTGAACTTTAATAATTTTTATCTAACTGCTGTCTTCCATGATACAGGAAATATTAAATGCATTTGTTTCCTTGAAGTGTAATTACTCATTATTTTTCTGCCGAGCTGAAGCAGTTTGTGATTAATAACCGCAAGGTTCCCTTTTGTTGCCATATGCTTAGTCATTTTATCTGTGCTAGTAAGGCATGATGACCTATTTTGGTTAGTATGTCTGGCTTTTGAGCTGCAGGACGATAGCAGCAGCGTATCTTGGAATTTCTTGGGTATGCCAGAGACAAAATAGAGGAGTAAACTACTAAAAATGTTGGTTGAGCATGGATTCTGTTCTGTTAGAGGTTAGAGGCCTGCTAGACTATGAAAGCTTTAAAGTGTCACCCTTATTTTTAAAAACTGTCTTTAATAAGGAGTTCATTTATTTCAGATCATTCTAAGACCCTTGAAGCAAGCCTGGCTTTACTGCAGGAATTCAGTAAGGTGTCACTGTTCCTTGTATCCATTAACAGAGGTTCTCTGCTTCCTGGCGTAACTGAGACAGCCACTATTTTTTTTTTTTTTTTAATTAGATGAATGCAACATTGAAGGCTCCTTACTGAATGAGTTCATTAAGAGAGCTGCCTAAAAGGTATCCTATTTTTGCAGAACATGCAAAAAGTCATAGTCACTTTGCAAGCTGGGGGCTGTGGTGACATACTATTTATCTCCCTTAAAGCAATCATGTATTTGGCTGCTCTGCTGGTTCTTCATGCTTAGAATTTACTAACTGGGAAGGAAAGACTTTAAAAGGATTGAATAATCATACCCATACTTTTTTTCCCCATTACGTTGTCTTCCATTTAAAAAAAAATCCAATTTTTTTTTTCTTAAGTTACGAGACCTAATGGCTTCATAGGTAGTTGTTTTTTATCCGTTTCCCCATCTTATGCACTTCAGAGAGATGAGAACCGAGCCATAAGCCTCCTAAATTGTACACATAGCATTCCCTAACTGACTGCTAACTAGTCCTAGTAATTGCAAGACTCACACTTCATTGTAAGAGGGATGAAAATGTCAAGTTCATGCCTGTGTGCCTGCTTTGTTTAGTGGCAACCTTAGTGCTTTTTCAAAATTGACTTGGTGGACAAAGAAGTGTAATTCACTTAGAGGCTGAACTTTGTGAGGCAATGAAACAGGAAAAACTGCATGGGTTTGGTAAATGGGGATGAAACCCAGGATCCATCAGAACAAGCCCAGGAGATAATGTGGGTGGTGAAACTGCAGGGTTTGGCCTTGAACGCAGCTGATAACTGAAGGGCAGAGCAGTTTGTCTGCTGTCCATGGGATGCTCCTGCTGACCTTGCTGCATTCCATATGCTGAGACTGTGTGGTTTTCCTAAGCATGCCAGAGGTGATCCAGGGAAATCTTTCTGTGAGAAGGGGAGAATTAGGGCTTGTGAGACACCAGCACGTAGTGTTCATGTGGCATTTTTCTTTACATTTTTATTTCCTGCCTGTATCCATCATCCCTTACTGCAAAGATGAAGTGTGTTGGTAGTTTTTCAATACTGTTGCACAGTTGTTGAGCAAAAGGAGTTCTAGTTCTGTAATCTCTTAGCACCAAGCAGAGCTTATCAAAATCATTGCAAGGCTAGAAAACAGTCTGGTTTGTGTTTAGTGTCTGTTTTAATATAGTGAGGTCTTCAGGTCCTTTCTAGTGTGGACCTTGTACTCTACATATGAGCTGCTGTGTGCAGCTTGGCTGCTTGCACACCTTCCAGGGATCACTCACACCTCCCCTGAAGAGTCAGCCTGAACTGGTCAGTTCAGACTTGCAGTTGGTGCCACAATCATTGTTTCCTCTCTGGTACCGTTCCATAAGTACTTGAAAAGTTGACACAAGTTGCCTCTGTACAGCCTTCCCTCGATTTCCCAGAAACATCTCATTTTCCAGGAAGAAATATTCCAGATGGCATTTCTTGGAGGGGTGTGAGGAAGAGCTTCCATGCCTCTCATCAGGTAAATGGGCTCTCTTCCAATACTTTCTACTTCATTCCTAGATAATCATCTCCATGTTCCAGCATTCTTACAGGATATTTTTGCAGAGTTGGCAGAAAATTAGGGTTATGTGCACTAAAGCTTGACGCACACAAAGAATTTCAGGTATCTAACTGAATACATCACATAAATTAGGTATCTCACAAGCTTAGTGGCTTTTCGATAATTAAGGAACTTCTTGACATTTCAGTAAATTTGAATATTAATGAATTGAAAAATTAATTATGGTCCTGAAACCTAATCTCTCTATTGTATAATCAAACATTCTGTTTTAAATAGCAGTCTAGTTTGTGGTAAAGTTTTGTAGGGTTTTTTTTTTCTCTGATGCATTTTTAGAGTTGACTTTTAAGGCATCTTAGTGATTTAATTTTAGTTCCTTCCAAGTGCTGTAGTGAAATTGACATTTTGGTATAAAGAAACAAGTCCTCTGCTAATTTTTAAGACAAGAGGTTTAAGGACAGGGCATGTAAACAGGACAATATAACACTAAAAAAGTGTGTAAATGTTGTTTAACCTAGTGGTTGTGGAAAAAGAAGTATCAAAGTAAAGGTAAACACACTACTTAAATGCAAATGAATATTTGAGATTTGTCTCATTTCTACTGATGGAAGTGGACTTCTACAGGGAACTGGCAACGGCAGTTTTAATGTAAAGTTTTTTTCCTACTGCATGTGTTTAGTTTTCAGTAATGACTTAAGTCTTCCGTTTATCTTTCTTTTATTTGAACCAAAAAAGTTATCTAAAAATATTTAAAAAGATAATCTTGTGCTATCTATTTTTAATTTTTTTTTTTTTTTACTTGACGAAGTTTCATGTCCTGCTAGTAAAGTATGCATTAAGTCATGGGGAGGAGTGGAAAGGAGCACTGCCAAGGCACAGACTAAAACATGAAGTTATCTTTCTTAAATGATGAAGGACACACACATAAAAAGTTTAGCTTTGGGGGGATTTTTTTGGTTTGTTTTGGTGGAGTGGTTTTGTTTGTTTGGGTTTGGGGTTCTTTTGTTATTACAAGTGCTTTGCTGCAGAAAAATAACCAGTTCTTTCCAAGTGAGGCTCATGATGCTACTGCTACTAATCCTGGTCTGGAAAGTTCAACATCTTATGAGAGGTATGATACACTTTCAGTGTGCTTGTCTCTGAGAGGTTTTCACCTCATTTTGCCCTGCAGGCTGGTTTGTGCACGGCTGGTTGTGTATTCAGAAGAGACTTGTCCCCTACTCATGGGAACTTAAATTTCCTGCCATTTCACATGTTGGGGGGAAAATGAAATAAACTACGAGCAGATTCTCCTCCCAACCACAATTCCTGGAAACTGTGTGCTGTTGTGGGCATGTTTATTTTCTACTTTTCTTCCTTGCTGTCATAATCTCAGCCTTTTGAGGAAGGGAGCAGACAGTTTATTTAAAAACCTGTTAGAGCAAAATGTCATTTACATAAGCAACAGTAGATGCCTTCGTGTTTCTGAACTCTCTTTTCCTTTGCAGAGACTAGGAAGATTTTTTTACGAGCCTAATCAAAGGATACCCTGTAATGTTAGAGGTGCTTCTTCAGAAAGGCAAGACTGAAAACTCAAACATTCTCATATATGCTTAAAGAAGGGCTGTACTTGAGCTTTCCTTTTCAGAGTGATCAGGAGCTCAGTCCAGTGCTCAGATGCCTCTTTCGTTTGTAGTCAAAGGCTGTTTTGCCTTCAGATCTTAGTGAAGTTGGAGGAGAAAGAAATGTTCTTGGTGATGTGATGGGCCTTCGCAGTGTTTTTTCATGCTCTTCTCCCTTCACCCAGCTGCTTCCCTTGTGGTTACATCCAGGCCTTATCTTTACCTTATTGAGAACGTTTTAGTTTTAGCTGAAATTGGAAACATGAAGGCAATTTCAGGTGGTGAAAAAAACCAAGATGGATGAATATATCTTAACAATAGCTTCAAAGGATTTGTAATACAGAGGAGGTTGTTAAGGCTGATTTCTAACCATGTATTTTGTACAGAAGGAGAAGAGCTAATGCTGAAAGCATAAGAACATGGAACAAGGTAATAGTGGCCTGAGAGGGAAAAGCTGGCATCGTCCTTTTGTGACACAGTTTTCAAATATATTCTATTTGGACTAAACAGTTGACCATGCTAATGAGGTCTGGTGGTTTTCCTGAAGGTGTTATGCTTGCCATAAAAGTCCCAGGTGGTGGGGCATGACTGAATCAACATGATTCTGGGTGTGGATAGGAAAGTACAAGTCACACATTTTAATGGCCTATTTCTGTCCTGTTTGACTGGTTGCCTAGAAGTGGCTCCAGAATAAAATTTACCTGCTACTAAATGATCTGGAGTCGTTTATTCTGATCTGTATCTAGCACTGGCAACTTACAGAGTAGTACCAGTGAAACATTCGTGGAGACATGCCTTGTTTTGTTTATTTGAAAACAAAGCAATGCTGCTTTTATTTAAGAAATAGAATCAGTGCTAGTTCAGAGTTATACAAAGAGAAATGAGGTACAAAGAGCTAGACTAGAGCTATAGCCCAAACACTTTTATGGTTTTGCATAATCTCTAGATAAGGCAGAGTGTCGTGGGAACACTGTGTCACCAGAAGAGGTAGGGGAGCAGTTGTGTGATGTTGATGCTCTGGATGGAGCTGCCCTTTGGTAAGTGGCACTGTTTTGAAATCACAGTGGAGAGGTAGGGGTGAGTCACTGAATCAGTCATTTTAGTGCCAGTATTGAAATTTTTGGGATAATCACGGAGTGGAGACAAGTAAGCCGAAGAACATGATAAAATAAGCAGTAACAGATTTACTGTCACCTGACAAGTGGTGCTGCTATCTCAATGAAGAGTCGACCTCTTCACCCAGCAGCATAAGGCACACCGGTGACTGAGCTTTGTTGTTCAACAGGCAGCTCAGATGTATTCCATATCGTGCCTGAGTTATTGTTAGTGTTATCTTTGGTGCAGGAGGGAAAATGTGGGCAGCTGTTCCTTTGCAAGCCTGTCATGGGAGCCAGTAGGAACCACCTGTGGTTTTATGTGGTTCACATGATCAGCGCTGTGCAGCTGAGAGTCTGGATGGTGGATGAAGGGGATCTCCAGTCCCCCTGGCTTCAAATGGTTTGTGCAGAACAGGAAAGCCACCACGCACTGTAGAACTTATGGGGCAGTTCAAGTGGCAGCCCAACAGTGTTGGAATAGATGGGTTTATTTGTTGAGGTTTGATTTTCCTTTTTTTTTTTGTAAAGTTCTGTGTGCCTGTATGCAGAACATAAAAGTCTAAGAGGCAGTGTGTGAAGCAGAGCAAGAATGCACAAAGCAAGAGAGAGCTTCTTGATTAGCCTGCTATCTGAAAAGAGATTTCAAGTTGGGAATTTCTGCATGATTGATTCCTCCTTCCCAAGGGAAGGATTTTCTCTGGGTTTCAGCTCAATCAGTTTCTCCCAAGAGAAATAACATGCATACGGTCTAAATATTTTCTAGTTATTTGAGCTAAAAATGGGTGGTGATACTGAAAAATGCGAATTCGCTTCTCACTGGAAGCTCACTTTCTGTAAGGGATCCAAAGTTTATATACTTTTTTTAAAAGGCGCTTTAAGCATGTTTTTATCAACAGGTGAGAAATGCAACAGGGTAGCTGCTCTGCATGAACTGTAATTGTATTTATAATGTGGCGGTAGGGCTGTGCAAGTGGGCAAATAGCTCATCTTATGAGTGGGTGCATAAATCTGTTAGTGCCTCATAAATCTCATCAAGAGGTCATTTTCTTGACATCTCCCAGATTCATAGTTTGCCTGACAGCTGTTTTAGGGAGGAGAGTTACAGGCATGGCAGGGGACATGAAGGTAGAACAAGCTTTAATGCTGTTTTGTAGTGCCTTAGGTTTCTGAATCCCTGCAGAAGTAGAGCGGCCTCTTTTTTCTTCCTCCTTTATCTTCCTCATCCCCTTCTGCTGCTGACTTTTGGGAACTGCAACTTCTCAAATGACTTTCAAATTCACCAGCACAGCACCGTAATTGAGCTCAGCCGCCTTAAATGGGGGACAGAAGCTCCTCTTGTATAACTCAGCTCTAATGAGGTTTTTAGTACCAGGCCACAAAACAGAAGTAGGTAAATCTGATTGTTCGATGTAGGCAAAATCACAGACCTTCTACACCTAACCCAGTCCAGAAACATGTAGCAAAGCTGTGTTCATGTAAGAGGAACGTGTCAAAACAGGCGCAGCTCTCCAATAGGAAGCAAATCTTGGTCCGACTTGTGGCTTGAGCAGGTGCTGCTTATGCATGTTCCTTCTCAAAAGATGGGGTTTTCCAGCAATGCAATGATTTAGCCCTGATATTTCCAGGCAGAGATCTGGCTTAGCCCAGCATTCCACCTCTAATAATAGTCAGTAGTAATACTTATGGGGAAAAGTGCTAGTAAAACAGTGATCCCTCCCAGCTTTTGGCAGGCTGTAGTTCAAGGACTTTGAGCAAGAAAGTCGGGTCTGCTCCTTTGTTAAACAATCCTTGACAGACTTTCTTTTGTGAATACATCTAACTATGTATTAATCTATTTTAAATTTTTGCCTTCATAACAATGTGACAATGCCATTAATTGTGGTATGGAAAAAGTACCTCCTTTTCCTCTTGTTTTTAAACAAGCTGCCTGATAAACTTCGTATTATACTGCCTAGTTCATTTATTCCGAGACATGATTTCCTATTTTCTTTCTCTGTAATACCGTTTTATGTCTGTCTTTTTATCCATCTTTCCTCCTAATCTAAATGCACTTGTTTGCTTAGTTCTCCTTAGGTTAAAGTTGCTTCAGATCTCCCATCGTTGTCACTCTTTGAATCTTTTCTCGTTCTGCAGAATGCTTCTCTGAAAATTGCTGGGTGCAACAGCTGTAGGTACAGAGCTGCTGTGGTGTTCCCTGTCAGGTATCCCTGAGCTGCTCACTCCTGGTGCTCCCTTTGCTCTCCCAACCAGCACTGAACTTTGTCATCTGTGAGTGTGTAGTTCCTGACTTTAATTAAATTGCGGTGACTCCAAGGTTTCCATTCACTATATTGGCTGTGACTTTGTGGTGTGTGTGAATAAATACCTGACAAATCTATCTGCAGCTCAACACAGTTAGCTGACTTATAATCTTGCTGCTTGCTCCATTTTTCACATAAATAATGAATATATTGAGTAGCACAAATGCAAAACCAGAGCTCTTGTGAAAACTGGCTGTATACTCCTGTGCTGTTACTTTTAATCTAACCAATTGTTAGCTCACAGGAGGACCTTCCGTTTTATCCCATGACAGTTCAATTTCTTTAAAAGCCTGTGGTGAGAGACATTGTCAAAGGTTTGTTAGAGATCCAAGCATGTAATACGTATCATACATACCACACTTACTTATATATGTCATGGCAAGTTTGTAAAAGAAGTCATGCCATGATGACATTCCTCTATCATGTTTATTTGCATACCTGCTAATCTGTTCTACAATTTCTGTCAACTTTCTCAGTGTAGAAGTGAGCCTGTAGCTACCAGCCTGTTGTTCCCTGGAGTCCTTTTATTGAAATTGGCAGCACATCCTCAGCTTTTTATATCTTGTTTTTTTAAGTTTGTTTTAGAGGGAAGCTGGGCAGCATGGTTAGTAGTTCTGTGGTGGTATGTTGAAGTGCCTTTAAAATTTCTGGGTAAGTAGCATCTAAATCTGGAAGCCTGCTGTTGGTCCTAAAGTCTGATCTAATGGTGCTGTGGTTTTGGCAGCCTTGTGCCTGTGCCATCTTCTCGCTCCCGTACACACCTTGCATTTTCCTGAGTTTTGGGAGAGTGGTGGCCAGTTTGTCTCCATTGTCCCTTGGCCCTGCTCAGTAGGTGAGCAGACTTTCCTTCTGTGCCCTGAGTGCTTCCCATGTGAGAAATAGGGGCTGGAAGGGAGGAGGTTGCTGGAAGGACGCAATATACAGCCATGGGGGAGCACCTCTTTCTGCCTCAGTCCTAGTTCATGCTGGCTTAAGCAGGTCCCAGAAGCCATGACAATAATAATACATAGAGAGATGTCAATTGGCATTTATTGCATGAATTATTTGCATGGACAGTGTAGTTGAATGTAATTGTTAACAGTTCTTATCCCTCAGAACAAATCTCCGTTTCAATTTAAAAACTTACACAAATGGGCTTTTTCAAATTTTTGCATTGATAATGGATTTATTTAGTATACTAATGTTAAACTGTTCTGTTTTGGATTGTGTTCATAACAGGATTTAAATACAACTCTTCAAGTGTTTAAGACGTGAATAGAATTTAGGATCAGAATTAAGGTGTTAATTGTTCAGGAGGGTTAATGTGTGTTTTGATTTTGAAGCAGTTCACAATTCAATGTTTCATATTAATTCCTGCCATTTCATCTTCAGTATTTGTAACAAAGATCCTCAGTCATGTGCAAGCTCTATTTTTGATGAGGATCAGACTTACCCTTCTATGCCTGTAATGGCTTTCTGGCTGTTTTACTGCTTTTTACTGCCTGTAAAGAAGGAGGCAATTCATTGTTTTCGTCTTAGAATACTTGAGGTGAGGCAGCAGTGCTCTTCTCTTTCTCTTTTACCTACTTCATTTCCCCCTTTCTTCTTTATGTATGTGGTTATTTTTTGTTGTTCTTCAGTTTGTGTGTGTGTTCCCGTGGTTTTCCTTAATTGCTTTTTGCTCTGACTTCAGGACCCTGGCTTCTGTGTGTGTGAGGTTTGTGCAACAGTTTTTATCTAGATTCTGCCTTTTTCAGTGGCTCCTGAATCAACTTCCCTCCCTTGAATCAATTGAGGTAATGTGGCGTGGTGTTGCTTAGCAATGCTGGAAGCTGATACCGCCTGGGTGATGTGTGTGCTGTAACAGCACCGAGCAGGAGAGACTACCTGTCCTCTGTGGTCCGTGCAGAGAAGGAATCCTGCATTTTCTAATGTCTTCAGCATTCTTACCTTTATGTGCTTGGGTGGGGCTTTTTTCTTTTAGTGTTGCCGAGTAACAGTTTTACAGACTTAGAGATGTTCCTCCCCCTTTCCTTCTGATACGTGCAGAAAATTTGATAGCATGTAGAATCAAAATATAATTGGGATGTCAGTCTTTAAAGAACTGGGTATCTAATTAACTGTCTTGAGATAGGTATGTTTGCTGTCTTCCTCCCCCACATACCAAGCAAAGCTGTTGTGAAGGCAGAGCTGAGCTTTGTAGGATGTTTCAGTCCTCCAAAGCAGCCAGTCTGGTGTGCATGGCAGCGGGTTAAAAACCAGGATGAATGTAATACCACCAGCCACTTAAGAGCATTGAATGAGCTATTTCTGCAGCAGATGTGAAGTTGTTAATGGAAGTTATTAGCTCTGAAATATTTCTTTTAAATGGTTGAAATCTCTAAATTTTCAGCTGTGGGTAGATTTTTTTACTCTCATTTAAATGGCAAAAGAGCGAAGTATTGTTTCTTCC
This sequence comes from Mohoua ochrocephala, assembly GCA_013398855.1. Taxonomy (NCBI): domain Eukaryota; kingdom Metazoa; phylum Chordata; class Aves; order Passeriformes; family Acanthizidae; genus Mohoua; species Mohoua ochrocephala. The sequence goes on along the minus strand of VZTA01012712.1, from coordinate 246,713 downwards.
AGCTTTCTTGTTTTGTTGTTTTTTACAAAGCCAAGGGAGTATACATTCAAAAAAATTTAAACTATCTGCTTGTTTTCTTTTTGTTCCTTCTTTTTAATAAGAAGCACTAGAAGAATTACATATATTGGAATCAAATATCTTTGAGGCACATTTTTACCAGGTGATTGCTCTCATTTTCACACAACGCTGAATAGCATGGGAGATAACCCCATGTTTAAGTCGTAGGGTAGGATAACTGCAAAGGTGTTATTTTCCTCTTTTAAACCTATCAGAATACAAACCAAAGTTTTTACTTACAATCCTGGGTGGAAGAGAGAGGGGGTGTTCTCCATCAGCCTAGCAGGAGTGTGGACCCCGACATATTCCCTTTCTTTGATGTCAGTTATGTTGAGCGTATCTGAATAGCAGGGATAAAAACTTGATCAGACTCAATTTCTTCGTTCATTTCATGCAATAATGTTTGTGCTTCAGTAAGCACAAGCCCACAATTCTTTTGAAAAAACTCTACCTTGGAGTTGGAAGGCTTGCAAACTCCTTACAAAGTTCTTACAAATTTTGTGTTCAGTCAGCCAAAGTAAGTGTGTAAGCAATTGGAGCCCTCAGGTGCTGGGTGCCTGCTGTCTCAGTGCTGCTGCCAGATCAGCTGTTCCTTTGAGCCTTCACCCCAGCACTGGACTGCCAGTGGGGTGGAAGAAAGGGAATGGTGGGATGGAGACATGGACCTCCACGGCTGGGTCACGGGGGCCCAGCCTGAAGAAGGAATCTGGGCACTGAGGGTGCGCTTGATGATGTCAGAATGCACCCAGAGGTCGAGGGTGGTGGAGGTGGAGAGATGCAGTCTGGAGGCTGATCCGCCCTCAGTGCTGTTTATTGGGGCTATAAAGGGTTGCTTATGAGACATGGGACGGTTCAATGGGTTGGTCCCTCTGATCAGCTGCTCCTGCCTCTCTTAACCAGTGGTTTTCATAACCAACAAATGCATTTCCAGTAGCCCGATAGTTTATTCATTTCTGGTTTAGACCATTTAATCCATAGTATGTACTCATTTATCCTTGTCTGTAAGGAAACAAAACATCGAGCTGGCGAGGGGATTTTATAGCAGGTTCATTGCCATGGTTTCAGACAGCCTTACACAGCCTAAAAATAGATTCAGGAAAGAATATTCTCTTCCCTTCCCTGCCTCCCCCAGCTCTAACTAATTGGAATTTCCTTTTTTGTTTGTATATTTTTGTTGTTATGGATTTACTGACTGACAGGTCAGGCAAATTTGTTTGATGTTTTGTTTTAAAGAGGAAAGTTCATCCTAGTATCCAGTACGTTGGGGAGTGGCTTCCCTGGTAGTGTGCCAAGGCTATTACCTCCTGCTCCTGTCTCCTACGCTTCGGTAGTGCCACCCTGCTAGACTGCAGCTCATTACAAACCGGTGCCATAGTCTGAGATGTGTGAGGGACCATCCTGGGGATACCTTGGATAATTATAACCTTGACATTGCCTTGTGCTGAGCAGGGGAAATGTAGAGAGTACATGGTGATGTGCCTTTAGCAGCCTGTGCTGCTGCCTGAACAGCATCCTCTCTCCCAGAGTACGGCCGGCAGCTTTACTGCATCTGCTGCAACCCACAGCTAGGATGTTGCAGACAGGTTAAGGATCCTGGATGTAACTAGCAGGATGAGTTTTAAAATAGTGCTTTGTGTACAGCCAAGCAGTATTTTCCTGGGCTGCAGCTGCAAGGAGCTAGGGGAGGCAAACTGAGTGATCTCTGCTTCCCTTTCTTGGTGTCCTTGCTGAGACAGCGTCAGAGCTACACAGCTGTCATGGTTTGACGGTCTCAAACCAGGACAACAGCCTTGGCTGGCGTGCCTAGAGCTTGGGCATGGCTTCACTACCTCCGGATTGCAGTGTTGTTTGTCTTTGAACGTCAGAAAAGTGGAGGTGGAACACAGCTTGGCAATTAATATGGTCTCCTCTGATGTGTACGGGCTATGTTTAGCTTTGGGCTGGGCAGTTGAATTTCTCCCCCCCTGCCTTCAACAGAGGTGTTGACTGCTTTTGTTAGCGGGAGTCCTAGATGCTTTTAGATCTCTCTCCCCAGACAGGAAGGGCATGGGTTGGAATCACACTGATGCCTTGGATTTCCTGCATTGCTTCCTGTTGAATTGCTGGGCCAAAAGCTAATGGGGGGAGATACCGTACTCACTGTTCAACTCCTGAGGCTCACAGCGTGCCTATTTATGTTGGAAAGCAAGTAAATAGCCCCATAGCAGCCTTATCAACTCATATCTTTTAGTGTCAGGCTTTGGAGCAAAGGGAAAGTGCTCTGGGTTGAATTGCAAAGGAGAAAAATCACATGTGGTCTCTTAGTAGGTTGCTTGGTGAACAAGGTGTCGGTTCTGCTGATCCATTTCTCATCACCATTTTTCTTTGATTGCCCAAGAGAAACTGCAGTAAGTTTATTTATTTGTTTGTGTTGCTGCTGGTGCCGGGCCTTTTCTTTCTTCCTGCTGCTGCTTTTGTGGCCAGGGTGCCCTGACCTTCCTCGTAGGGAGTGAATGGAGAAGGGCTGATGTGATGTCAGGGTGCAAATATGTCAGTGAATGGGCTGCAGTGTATTGCTAATTCTTTCTCTTCTTGGCTTATTTACCGGTTGTAAATACTTTGAGACTTTCCCATGTTTCTGAATCGATCAGAGTTATGTCTTCTTTTTCCATATGCCACGTTGGACAAAATTTGTGTATTTAGGAAGAAGGTGGTACCAGATAGATAGGACTGCTTAAGGTAGGACTGCTATCCTGAAGAGATTAAACTTCTTCAGGTATTTTCTGTTGCTTGTATGCTGTGCTGCTTTGCATTTGGTAGGTGCAACATGTGCCTCTGCTTCCCTGCTCCTCCCTGTGATACTCTGCAGTATTTATATGCCTGCTTTGGCAGCTGGAGAGCAGAAGAAGAGCAGCCCCCTAGTACAGATGAGGGAAATGTGCCTTCTCAGCCTTCCACAGGGGCAGGAACATGCCTTGACTTGTTCATCACCAGTACAGGGCAGAAGGTCTGGGGGCGCGGGTGGGTCAGGTTGGCTGTTATTTTGTTCTGAAGAACGTCTCTGTTCCTCTTGAAGTAGAGGTGCATTTGCCATCCTTTTGGAGGATGCACACTGGGATTTTCACAAAATACAGGTGGTCCTGGTTTTAAGGGGTAGCAATGCATTTTTTTCACATCTGGTGGGGTTTTTTTCAATGTCCCAATCCAAATGTAAGCTGAAGGAGTTCCTCCAAGGATGAGAGCATGACTACCATCTGTGTTCAGTTGTGTGCTCCCTGGGGAGGAATGCAGACTGCTTCATGCAGGCCAGCCCAGATTGCAGAGCCAGGCCATGTTAGTGACCCTATGAAAATATAGTCCTGTCTGATGCTAGAGGGGAAAATTTTCCATGCCTGGCAAATGTTTACATATTCTTTAAGTGGACCGCCTTTCTGCTGTAGTGATTTAAACCCCTGAAAATATTCTATGCATGAATTTACATAAAATAAAGCAACCTGCATAATATTACATCAACGCACAGTAGATGATCATCTCCTTCCCCTCCCATCTGTCCAACGCTTATGTCATTTTGCATCCATTTTTGTTCCCTCCAACACTTCCATCCGCTTCCTTGCTCTGCTCACTGGGCACCGGTGTGCTCCACATGGGAAAGCTTCTCTGTGTGCACACTCCTGAAGCGTGCTGAGCTTTGTATGAGAGCTTTCCTCCTCCGTTGAAAGATGAAGAGACTGGGATGTGTGTCTGTGTGTGTGACTGGGAGTGGTGGATGGCTGGAATCAGAGGCAGAGGATGTATATATTTGGAGGAGCTCTCAGGTTGCTGGTGCATCTACGGGAGTAGAGAATTTGGGGGTGAGGTGACAGCAATGCCAAAAGCAGAAAATCCTTTACTGTTTGTTTTGTCTGGATTATGAGGTGTAATTTGAAGGCAGATGCTTCACTTGTAGACCTTGTAGGAATTGAAATATTCATATTCAGGAGTTATGAAAATTAGGGATAGTGTTTTCTGGACTCTCAAGGTAATGCCAGTCATGTGATTTGCCTTCTTTAAAGTTCACGTAGGAAGGCAACACATCTTAATACTTGGAATATCATTATGGATCAGATGCTGTTTAAAGAACGTGATTAATGTTGTAAAGCAGAAGTTCATAATGTAAAGATGTAATTCTCCCTTTTCGTGCCTTACGACACAAGTGTAATTATTTAGTTGCATTTTCCCCACGTAACAATCTTTATGTTATTTGTTGGGTGTGGTGGTAGTTCTCCTTCTGCAGGGCGCTGTTGTCTATTACACTGTCTGAGAAAGCTCTTGTTCCTTGCCTTTTGCAGATGTTGAAAGGGAAGGGTGGCTCAAGATAGCGATGGCCTCCTGCTTTTAAGGAACCGGACTCAGTTCTCAACAGAATTCCCTGCATTGTTAGAAGTGATTTAAACACCCAGGAAACGGTTAAACTCTTGATAAGCTTGAGATCCAAGAGCTAATTTTCAGAAGGCCTCATGCTCCTGGATGTAGCCTGCAATCGCGTCTGAAGCAAGCTGTGGGCTGTGAAATACTTGAAGCGTGATTTGGCCCTACGAGTCTCACTTTGGGTGTACAGAATCAGTGGGTTTTCATTGTGTTTGACCTAGATCAATACACAGATTTAGATTCCGGACTCCTAATGGGAGCCAGTATCTACACTTCTTGGGCACCTGGGTTTTCTGTCTGTAATTCCCCACATAGGAATTAAGGATACTGTGATGCCTCCTCCTCAAACAACCATGAAGTTAGAGTGAGTACTTTTTGAGAGAGTAAACCAGCCTCTGCTACAGAAAGTACAATAAGACAATTATTTTTTCTGTCTTAACAGTAGAGTTCAAGTAGTTAGTAAGCCTTAAGGATAGATCAGGGTGGAAAAAAGAAATCCCGAGTGCCTTCCTGTAAGTGGCTGTGCTCCCTTGTGCAGTGAAACAGGCAGAGTGGTCTTTGGCAGGTCCAGGGAGGGAAATTGGTTATGGTGTGCAAGAACAGGAAAAGGTAACTTGTAGTTTGACGACATGCTTAAACACAAACCATTCCTGATTCTCATCTCTTCCTGTAAGTTGTGCAGTTTTCCCTTATTTAAAGAAGAAAATGAGAATCTGTTCTGTTTGAAAATGAAAGCTGCCACAGCAGCTGTAAGGTTTACACCCTTTAGTGGGGATTTCTGGCACTGGGGTGAGAGATGAGAGCAGCAGTGGCAGTAGACAGTCGTGCTCCTCTGCGCTGCTCTCACCCTGAGAGGGGGAGACCTCTGAGTTGTTGTCTACATGCAGGATAGGGCTGTTGACTTTGGTCCTACCTCTGGAAGGAAGTCATAGAATCATAGAATATCCGGACTTGGAAGGGACCCACAGGGGTCACTGAGTCCAGCTTGTGGCCCTCCACAGGACAGCCCCGAGAATCACACCATGTGCCTCCTGAGAATGTTGTCCAAACGCTTCTTGACCTCTGACAGGCTTGGAATCAATCCTGAGGAATCTGTCAGGAATAAAACCTGATGTCATTGTCCAGGCACAAGGAAATAAACTATTTTCTGTCAGATGTGACATACTTTTCCAACCCTTTTTCATTTGTCTTGCCCTTCCTGACAATCCTTTTGCACTTTTTGGGACACCTCTTCAGTTTGGGCTTCTTATTCTCTTCTCTTTCACTTGCAGTTTCACCTCCCTTGCAGAGTCATTGTCAGGCACCAGACATCTTGCCTGTCCCAGCGCCCCTTCCCTATCCTTGTCCAATTTTGGGTTTGCACTTAGTCAACTTTTTCTTTTTTCCTGCCTTGTTTTGTGCGCTGCCTAGCGATCCCTGGCTCCTTTCCCTGCCTGTTGAGCTTGCTCTCCCTCCTGTTTTGGGCCCTTGTCCCAGTCTGCTCCTTCGTCTCCCTCAGTCTGGCATTTGTCCCTGCTGCACTCCAGATGCACTCCTTTCGCTTCCTTGCTGCCCGGGTGCCGGCAGCCCGGCCACGGCCAGCACAGGAAAGATGGGCTCCCTCCGCTCCAGGGCCTGGGCCCGTGCCAGAGCCTGGACCCGCTCCAGTTGGGCAGCCATGGAAATGAAAGGAGTCTTGGGCTCCTCTGTTCCCAGGCTGGCGCGTGCTCGCCCGCTCTGTGGGCAGCCGCTGGGTTGCCACTGGGAGAGCGTGCGACGTTCGAGCGCGCTCAGCAAGGAAAAGCGCCTGGGAGAGCCCGGTTATTGACTCTCGAAAGGTCTTTGCCTGCCGTGAACGTGCTGCGTGCTACCATCGGATATGGGTATAAAAACTGATTTCCGTGTTCAGCATAATCTAAAGTTACTTGAGGCTCAGGAGCCAAGAAGAGAATATGAGGAGTATAGGATGTTCTCCAAGGGAAGGAAGAGCAATCTAATACCCAGCGTGCCTGCTTTGCCCAGCACAGCAGTGTCCTCTGCTGTGCTGCTTCACTGGGAGCCATGTATTGAGTGAGAAGACCTGTTAAAATCTTCCAGGCAGCATTCACGTTGGATTGTTTGAAATGTATTATTTATTATGTCCCTCTTTCTGCTTGATATTTCACTGTCAGCTTTTGCCTCTTGATATCTGAATTTTAAAAAAGGAGCCCTGCGCCTCTCTGTCTTGCTTGGATTGTAAAGGCTGTTTTGGAGTGTTGCTTCCAATGACATTTCGAGGAGGTCAGTGCAGATTGGTGGGCAGCTTTGGCAGTATTTCTGCTTTCTCTCCTTGCCAACGCTGCAAGGAAGAGAACGGAACAAGAGAATCGGTGCATTCCACTGTCCCCTTTAGTAGTAAAAAGTACCGATTCCACAGATAATGCTTTTTCACACCTCCGAGCAGGTGAGTAATTAGTTTTGAGATGTAATAAGAAACCACAGGGATGTAATCGGTACTGAAGCAGGTTTGTTGATAAAGAGACAATGGTGTGGTTGGACAGGAAAGCCCTTCTCTAGGCGCAGCTTCTAAAGCTTGCTCTAACAGTGCTGTGCTTTGAACGGACTCGTGTCAGTTTCCATTGTGAAGTAAGTTACAGTGGGAAAAGACGTTTGTTCTGCAGACACAGCAGCACCTCATACGCCTGTCTTATGTGAAAACCCACCCTTGTCTGTCTTCATGCAGCATAGATAATACTTACACGTTGGCCAAACATAAAATGAGGATGTACCTGTAGCAACAGTATATCCACGTATCTCTCACAGTATCTCTGATAGCTGTTCACAGAACAAACGTAGTGTTATCAAATACCTAAAGACACAAAAGTACCGTATCTTGAAAGATCCAGGAGAGCTGTCATAGGACAGACAGTGTCTGGACTGGGATGCTCTGCACAGGTAGAGTCTTTCACTGAAGGAAGTATTTGCACAAAGAGAAATGGGTTAGGAACCCAATGAAGTTTGAAAGTTTTGCAATAATTTTTAAAAGAATTTTTGAAGGAAGAATAATGGCATAATTTTAAAACACCAGGGTATTCAAATCTGAATATTATACAATCACGCATCATGACCCATTTTATCTCCGGCAGGATGCAAATGAATATATTAAGTTGTTTTCTAAACAATAGTACATAAAGCAATTTTTTCTTCACGGTACAAGTATTTCTTGCTGGTACCGTGTCATTATTAAGTGTAGTATTTCCTTGGTCAAGAATAATAAAGGCTTATATAAAAAGACTTCATTAAAAAAGCCCAAACAAAACAATCATTCTATATTCAATTTTAACAAGCAGTTTTACAAACTTATAAAAAGTCTCTTTTGGGAACAGCCATTTAAATATTTAAAAACGTCCGGAATTCTTTTCTGGTTTTATAGTGGGTTATGTACAGAGCATAGAACTGTGGCCATAAATATGTTTTTCCTGGTGCACAAGCTATGTAATAATTTTGTGGGAACCTGATCACAAGCTTTGGGCATAAAGGAAACCAGTCAAGGCCATTATGGCCTCAATTGAACATGTTTGGATAGGCATCATCTGTGGCTGCCCAGCGCTGAGCACTGATGTCATCGTCCTCTGTGGTTTGGAGCCTCTGGGCCGTGGGGGTACCTACCCCTGGAGTGAGCACAGCGTGCGTGCTGCAGCTCCTGGGCTTCTGCTCCCTACTCGGGCAGCCCACCAGCACAATTGTGGGGGTACCTGATGGCTCTCAGCGGGAGAGAGAGCGGGGCCAGGCACACTGAGCACGGCATTTTGGCCCTCTGGTAGGGGTCTGTGTGCTCGGGGCGGGGAGAAGCTCCTCTGAAGGGCCACTGAATGCCTGAATTAATCTCTGGTGCTCAGCAGTTCTCTGGAGGATCTGGCTTGCATTTAGGCTGTGTGAATACCTCTACTGTATACTCATACTTGGTTCAGAGAAATAGCATTTCCCCTGAGCTGTTTTATTTCTCAAAACCAGGACTGTATCAGATTTCCCCCCAACTGCTGAACAGTAGTATTAATGTAGCGTGTTATTTATTCTTTTGACATGTTTTTATTTCATGGAAAACGTCTACGTTATGCTTGAAGCTGGGTATGAGTTGCTGGATCCCTTTCAGAATTCTGTTAAATCTGGAAGTAAATCAGATTACTTTGTTCTACTATAAGCACATTCGGCTTGGCTTTCACATGAGGTGTTGTATGGGTGAATGAGCCCAGAGCACTCCAGCTGGTGCAACAGCTTTATTTATGCAGAGTGATGGCATGAAAGGGTTTTGGAAAATGCTTTTAATGGCTTCAGGATTGATTTGTGCCACTATTGAACCACCAAACTGCTTTAAGTTCTTACCCACTTCGCTTGTGTTTTCTAGTGACAAACTGTGGGCTCAGGTGATGACCCAGTTAATCAGGAAGCTCTGCTGGTTGGAAACGCAAGAAGTAGAGGTTTTCTTAGACTCTCTTTATATGTTCCTAGCATTTATCATGTGGCAATAAAGCTTCTACAGTCTTTCTGTTCATAATGTGAAATAGTTTTTTGCCCACGTGATGATGCTTTTATATCTCAACTTTAAAATGCTTTAGGTCTTCATAAAACGGTAACATGTACTTTCTCACTTCTACAACACATTTTATCATCAGTGAAGGATTAGCTGGCTGATTTCAGCATGTATTTCATGCACTCTTTACTCTTAATATTTTTTCCTCCCATGTTTTTTTTTTTTTTCCAAATCACATTTTGTTACTGGTGCGAGCATGTTGAATTTTACTTTTTGTTAGGTTTTAGTGACAGAATTAGCAGGTTATGCAAAATGGAAAGGGTGTCAATAAAATGGAGTATGTAAGTATCTGATATGTAGCTTGCAGCTTCTTCCTAAGCATGATTTCTTATGCAGGCAGTTTTGTCAACGGGTTGAAAAAGCTCTCAGAAAATGAGTTGGGAGTTTCACAGTGAGGAAGAAATATCCTCCCCCTGGCCCAGGATAAAGCAGAAATTTTGTAGAAAAGGTGTGGTCTTGTCCTATTGGGAAAGTAAAGTGTCAGGGAAGTCTTTTTAATGGAAAACAGTGTTGAATTTCATGTATAAGTATGTTGTAATCACATACGTGGTAGTTAAATGGCGGTGCAGTAAGTGCAAAGCAACTGGGCAATATTTAATTCAAATTTTAACTTGTCTAATAGCAAATGAAGCATTTGTGTGGAAATACCTCCCTCCGGTCTATTAAAGGATTCGTGGCTCCGTGAGATCCCTGTTTTGCTCAGACTGTGCCTTTAGATGTGAAGCGAAAACAGAGTTGTTGGGTGAGAGTCGCTAATTGAGCAATTGGAGCTAATCATCCCCTTGGCTTAGCAGATGAAACACTAATTTTCCTTCCAGGAATAGCCAGAATTACCTGTTTGTGCAGTGCCTTCAAGTTGGCTGATTTAAAACATGAATTAAAAACTTTAAAATAAGCCGTGTTGGTTTGAATATGATGTTGGCATTCCTGATTCAAGTAAGTGACGTTGATCGTGGTAAAAAGGTGCCAGGTAGGGGTGGTGAAGAACAAAGTGAAGGCAAGTCTCCAGAGGTTGGGAAACAGTCACAATCAGTCCAAAGAGTGACTTGTATGAAGAGGTTTCTGAGGAGTTCCTTTGAGAGGGTGAGTGTAAGAAGTTTTTCTTGCCGAATTGCTCACTTACATATGTACAATGGCTTTGCTTGCTTGTGTGAGATGCAAGGAAGAAGAAATGTTTCTTGCCTGCAATCAGTTTCTAATGCAATGTTGTCCAGAAACATAACACACAATGAATCAATGTGTCTCCTGACTTGTTCAATATCACTGATGGCCGTCAAAAGCAATCGTAATGTCGCAGGTTGAAATAAAATATTTGTAGACCAGATTGGCTTAATTCACAGAGCAATCTGTATTTGTACTTAAGGGATGAGGTTTTTCACAGAGGCAATTGGAAAAGCATAGATTTATCTATCGCTGCACTTGTTGATAGATCTACTGACAGGTGTGTGGCGGAGGAAAAAAGATAGCACACGTCAGATTTGTGCGGGATGGGACCGTTCTTTGCTGACATCTGGCAGAAGAATTGGAATCTGGGACAGCTGCTAGTGCCACGGAATTGCAGACAGTTTTAGGACCTGAATGCAGTGAAGATAAATGAGCTCCAGTTGGAAGCTGAATAGCCCTAAAGTCGGAAACGAATGTGGGCACTCTGAATGCTTTACTGATAGGCTTGCAAGAGGTGGTTTTTACCCTGTGCAGTCATAAGTGCTCATTTTTCTGGACTTCAGGCTACATTATTGGCATACTGAATAGTTTGAGTTTTTAAAGCTTTGTGTTTACTGCTCAGGTCCCTAAATTTGAGATAGGTTTCAGGCTCTAGCTAGTTTGGTGTCAGCAATTAAGTGTACGCTGTTGCTTTACAAACCTGAGCACTTAGTCTGTCCATCTGCATAAACATCCCACAGAAACTGGGTCAAAGGATAAAACAGTGTTATTTAGAGGTTTTCAGAGTCTAACCAAGATAGGCAGCTTTGTGGGCTCTCTTCATTTTCAGTACAGGTGATGAATTTTATTCTTTTAGGGACAGTCTTGCTTAGCTGAGGGAATTTCTTATTGCTGCAGATTTTAGGAAGTCTGCAGAATGCTGAAGAATCCGATTCTGAGTCGTGCTTTTGCAAGTCTCTGTCTAATTTTTGTTAGATGACCATGGTGTTTCCTTGAGCAGGCAGGTTTTTCAAAGCTAATTTTCTGCGTCTTTAGGGACAGGAAAAAGAAAAAAGAAATCTGTGTTTAGAAATTCAGCCTGGTTAAGGACCTCACCCTCCATCCTCTTTTCCACTGACTGTACAGGGGACTAGACATGACCTATCTTCTTGCTGGTGTTCTTGACCATACCTTACCTTGAGCCTCCCTACTTCTGACTTCATGAAGCAGCCATTACTTACAATGTTAAGTTTTTTTTGTTTTGAGCTAGAAGACAGCCTAATTGTACAGAAAAACCGAATTTTTATTGGCTTCCTTTTCTATCTGAGTATTGTGGATGTGAGCAGAAAGGGCAGACAAGAAACTGAACACAAATCCCTTCACTTGCAAGGTTTCTTTGGAGTGAGTCAGACTTAGTCTGTTGGGTGCAAGCAGAGAAACAGACACCCAGCACCCGTGTCTGTACGACTGCCCTTCAAGCTTGAGCTGTTTTTCTATTAAGAACTTCTCTCATTTCTTTGCTTCCGCAGAAATGCTGCTTTTTATCAAAGAAATTGTAAGTTGGACTTCACTGATCCTTTTAGGTCCTTTCCAAGACAGGGTATTCTACGATTCTGTGATTTACATGAATAAGTTAAATTTTTTTAATCATCGTGTTTGCTTTGTACACCTCTGCCAGGGACTTGCGGAAATTAACCGGATAATGTTTCACAGTATAAAAACCTGAACTGTATTGGCCCTCTGTCTGCTTCCCATCATTTCAGGCTGAATTTTACTTTCAGTCTTCCTGGTCCTGTTGCCTTGTTAGGTTATTTTATTATTATTTTTTAATATGGGTTCGAGAGACTTTCTTTAATTTTTATGGTAACACTGATGTGTTCATGAAAAGGCAGCATCACTGACAATTCATGCTTCATGTATAGAGTTTTCTCTCACTGAAGGTGTACAAGTCTGCTATGTGCTTTTGGTAGGGCTGTACTCACACCATCCCGCTGTGCCTCAGGCTTCCCCACCTTTAAGAGGAGTTCCTTCTGCTTCATGCTGTGGAAATGTGTCATAAAGGAAAGCAAAAGACGTGGAAAGGGCCTAGATACGTGGTACCATTCGGTACCCATAACGGGAGTCTTCAGGCGTCGGGAGCGTCTTGCATCAAATTCTGAGCCCTGGTCTGACCCAAAGAGCAGAGTAGTTGAGAGATCAGAGTGGCACCTATTTCATCATTTCAATCGGTGGCTTATTGCTTCTATTTTCCTCAGGATTTTGTGATTTTTGTAGCCCTTTATTCTTGCCCCTGTCTTCCCTGCCCCAGCCCCAACAAGTGCTGTTTAAACTCGCAGCTCTCTTTAGACTAAGTAAGTTTGATACTTTTTTACTTTTTTCATCCTGCCAAAGAAAAATATGTGGAAATTTTAATAGGCCAGAACCTTTCCGATGCTATAAAATGTGCCTGCTTTGAACGTGGAGAACTAAGGTGGCTTTATGCTGAACCACATTGTGGCCTTTGTCCAGCTACTGCATAAGTACATACAGACCTTTAATTTTTAGTCTAAGCATTTAGTATCTGTATAAAAGGGTTATTAATGTGTGATTAGAACAAAACGACATCTCCTAATCTATCTAATGGTAGTGGTAGGGGTTTTTTCTGCCTTCCAGGTGCTGTAAGTAGAGAAAGCTTGAGTCAGCCCAGTGGCCTGACAGCAGCTGGCTGGGCTTAGCTCACCCTGGCCTTGGGTTTTCCAGCCTGCCGAGAGCTGATTTAATTTGCTAACCCAGCCAAGAACAAAACACTGAATTGTTTTCTTTTGAGTTAGAGAGGTGCAGTGGCTCAGTCTGAGGAGAGTGAGAGTCAGTGCGTGGCATCAGGCAGGACTCTATGGGTGGAAGCTGGGAAGGAGGAGAAGGGGACAAGGCTCCCCCATGGGCAGCTCTGGGGTCCCAGTAACTTCTCCCCTCACGCAGGTTAGGATGCAGGTTCATTCTCTGCAGTGGACTCTCTCCGTCTTGCAAGTGCTATGCCACTACTGAGAAGGGCGCTGACATCCAGTGAACCTGCAGCAGAAACAATAGACTTGATTTTGGCCCTGGGTTTCAACAGCTGTCGGAAGGAGCAGGCAGAAACCCTTAATTTTCAGAGTTCAGATGAGTCCTTTTTTGTTTGCCACTCTCTGCTCCTGTACCGGTTGTCTACCTCCACATATGTTTTGCTTAGAGCTGCACATGTTAGAATCTGGTGGCTGCTGCTGTTTCTTCTTCATTAATACCTTTCCCAATTTACTGTCGTCTTTCTACTAGAGTGTCTTTGAATTTCTCTATCATTTGTCCAAACCCAATCCATCTCTTCATCATGACAGACGTTAGGCATCCTAATCCCCTCAGGTTTGCTCAGTGTTTACTTAATACTCTTCTGTTGCTTTCTGTGACCTTAGTTCACTGTCTCCTAGATCAAAGTGATGTAGAGAAAGGTATGCAGCTTGACTGTCGTGCTGTGTTATTTTAGAGAGGGTAATTTTTAAGGCCTCTTACATAAAGGTACAGTAAAAATATTATGCTGATGTTATGACAGCAGCATAGTGAGACTGGTGTCATGGACAAAAAACCCTTAAATAACTTCCAGTGCAGCATGCTGATGTTTAGATGTATAGGTTAAAAAATGGAAGGTCTGCTTTTAATTTTCTAAGTAGCAGATGCTTGTGATCAGGGTGGCCAATAGTTCTTAGATCTTTGCTTCCAAAGGAAAGTGTGTGTGTATAACCGAATGGTTCTATACATATGTAAAACAAGAATTTCTATGTTACTAATTGTTAATAAAGATAAAAGATCTCTCCTCTGTATATATGGAGTGGATTTCCTTGTACCTTTCCTCCATGATTTTTTTGGCTCCTAAATTTGGGTGGTTTTTATGTGTTTCATTAAGTTTATTGGCCTGTCTGATTGTGTGTGTGGGCCACTAGATCATCTAGTCAGAAGAACATTTATAGAAGGGTTCCATGTCTGTAATATTTCCTTGCATTGATTATTTAATGGTATTACTTAAACTGGCTGGATTGATTCCCATATTTATGATTTAATGGAAAGAACATAGCCAAAAACTTCTGTAGTAACACAGCAGTTGTAGAGGTCCTGTCTGCCCTGCCCTCTTGGTGCTGTCTGGGGTATGTGGTGACTTCAGAAGAGCTCTTAAAACAGCCTTGGAATTAATATGAACTTGGACCAGAACCTTTGTGCACTTCTAGACTGGGTGCCTGTGCTACCTTTTTAGATGATCCTGTGTGTGGAGTACACAGGAAAATCAGATTTATTCGTGAAGGGGCCTGGAGTCTTTCCGTGTAGGCCTTGGTGTCTTTTCTTCTGGAGTTCCTGCCTCCAACTGCAGCTTTCATGTTGGCACTGCGTGTCTTATAAAAAGATTTAATTTAATTAATTTTAAAGAATAAGATAAATATAATTGGTTCTTCATAGATTTTTAGATTGCAATGATAACTGAGGAGAAATTTGCCTCTCTGGTAGTGGTTGACATAGACTTGGGTGAGTTTCACTGGTATCTTTCCAGGCTGGATGGGCAGGTTAGTGCCAAATCGTTGCAAAAGCTTGCCTGCATTTTTTTTTGTTCTCCTTCGCTTGCGCCCATTGAGCTGATATTTAGAAGTGTGGGATCTATAATTTTTAATTCCCTTCCTTCTCAGCTAACATTTCTTTTAATCCAAGCGCTATTTTAAAATTTTTTACGCCTAGGTATTTGCTGTGTAAAAAATCTGTGGGAACAGATTAGTCAGGACACGGAAGAGTAATGTGTAGTAAATACTTCATCCTGCCAAAGACAGGGCTGTGTTTATTCTGTCCTTATGGTGGGAACTGGTGTCTTATTACCTGTCACTGTTCTTTACAGTGCCCTGTAGAAATGGTGATGCGTTCACTAATACGTAGGCTGTCTCGTGCTTCCTTTTTTTCCCATGTAGGCTTCTCCATAATTGTAACCTCAGAGTTAAAGCCAGGCAGTGATTGGCAGTACTCTTCTTGTGCTTCTGTTCAGCTGGAAAGTTACATTTCCATTTGTGCCCATCTGTGTGCTATGTGTTTTGGTCATTGATCACCGTATAAAAGTCATGCAGAATGAAAATGCATTTACCAAGAAAGATAAATGGACAGTAAAAGTGGGTTTCATCAGAAACCCAGCTGGAGTGTCAAAAAGCAGGCTAGGAAAAGTGAAATAAAACCCTAGTGTGATGTGTAACATTCAACAAGTAAAACTAATGGTAGCTGAATTAAAAAAGAAGGTTCAAAGTTGTGCCAAGTAATGAAGAATTTCCCAATCAGTGTTCTTTTTTTCTGGCCTTCCCAGTAGCATGTCCTCACAGTCCTTGGCTCATCAGTGAGATCAGGCCAGTCCCCAGGTCTAGAGCAGTTCTGGTCCCCAAAGTAAACAAAATATTTGGCTGTCCAGTTGTACAATCATCTTGTACCCCTTGGCTTTCCTGCTTCACAGACTCTTACCAAGGTGGCAGCTGCAAAGGGCCAGAGAAGGCTAGAAGGAAAAAGTGCTTATGTGGCCAAGAGGGAGTGATGGTCAGCAAGTGCTGAGTTGTCCCACCTGCTCTTCTCACCTTCCTACATTCTCTGGGAATCCTGTCTGGGGCTGATAACAGCCTGATTCATAAATAAATAACAATTTACATAATTAATTGAAATCTGGGTTCTGTCGTGCTCTATTTCCAATGTGGTCTCGTTTACTTTTCCAAGAAAAAGGGAATAATTTTCCCTCGTGCAGTACTGTAGCCTGTCAGCCTTACCCCCAGGAGGTGATTAGCCTGTGTATTTTGAAAAGTATAAAGTTTGCCTGATTTTCTTGTCTTCATATGAGACATTAAGAAAAAATCGTGATGGCTCTTACTTGTTGTTAATGGTCATATGGTTTACTAGCTGCAAGCATAAATACCATAATGCTTATGTCCGAAACATCCTTATGACTGATGTGGTCTTCTTTGCCTTTATTCTTTTATCAGATATAAGAAACGTGTTTCCCTAAACATGGGTGAAACAGAGCAGAGACCAACAGCAGGATCCCGCTTGGGAGCTCAGGAAAATGCTGGGATCAGTACTTTGGAGCATGGACAGAAACCACCTATGACACCTCCAGGAAAACTTGTCTCTATCAAAATTCAGATGCTGGATGACACGCAAGAAACTTTTGACATTCCGGTAAGGATGTGGAGGCTGGGGTGGCTAAAGATTATTCAGGCATTTCTGAAAATGCATGTTCTCAAACCAGTTCTCTCTTTTATTGCAGCTGTGATTCTTTGGCTAATGAATTCATGTTGCAGAGAAAATGGCTGTTGTGTATATCAGCATTAAATAGATGATGGTGCAATAGAATAGCATTAAACAGGAAAGAGAAGTGTAGATTACAGTTCTTAATTCCATTTCTGTTTGAACAGCTTCAGGAGAGGTTAAAGTCCTTGGTGGGTTTTTTCTTCAAATATTACATCAGTGGTTTCCTCTTCTTTCTGAACAGTTGATGCACTTCCTTGCTGCTGTTTTGCTCTTGATCCAGTAAACTGTAGATCTATACAGATTTTTTTTGTCTTTCTTCTGGCAAGTCCTGAGGATAATAACTCAAAATCATCAAAGTTTTCAGTAATTTATATCACTCTTACATGCACCGAGTGCTCTCACACAGGTTGAGCGCAAGGAAAGAAGAAAAGCAGTCTCATCTAAAGTTTCTCTGTACCTCATTGAAATTAATCTAGGTTTGTCCTTGCCAAGGAGACAGAGTTACTACTGCTTTTGTGTGTGTTTGTGGTCAGAAGAATCAGTAAGAATTAGTTTTGATACCAAGACCAATCCGGTCTCACGCTATCTATCTGTTAGTAGCCACTAATGATTTTAACACAATTAACACATAAGGTGGTTGAACACTGTTGCTGTTATGGAAGTGTACTGGAATGTATATTTTTCGAAGTCTTCAGGATTCAGTGAATAGGAAAGCAGAAACCTGAGTTCAAATTTCATCCTTTGTTGCTTGCAATTTCTGTAGCTATGGTAATTTCCATGCTTTCATTGGTTCAGCTTTCCCTTCTGTAGAATGGAGGATCACCAGTGAGATACAGAGGTCTTAGACATATAGCACCCTGGGAAAATGTTATCCCTGTATTAAACATGAAGGAATTCTGATTAGGAAAATTATAATAAAAAATATCTGTTTATGAAGTTTTGTTTGTCCTTTTTCTATGTGTACATCCACATGCTTTTTGATCTGCTCTCTGCTGCTGTTTGTGATCCAACTACAACTGTTTGTTCAGTCTCAGACTTTATTTTAGTGGACGGTAAATGCTCTGGATGGGCAGGTTATGTGTGAACTGAACTGCCATCAAGCGAAATGCCCACGTATGTAGCAACCTGTTATGCTTTTGTGCCTTTCAGAACACCTGCCAAATATCCATAGCAAACAGTCTTTAGGTAAAAGCTGTCTTTAGATAATTGTTGCTGTTAAAAAGTGGAGTTATAATTTAAATTGTCAAACAGTAGTAAAATTTTGGTGCTCTTTTATGTGGTGTAAATATCCCTATTATTCCAGAGACAAGTTTGGGGGTTTTTTAACCCATCTGTAGATGCTATTTCACTGTATTTTGAAAATTGAAAACGAGGTGCAGACACTTAGTAGAAACCATTTTGAGATTAGGTCCCTTTCATTAAATTGTTTAGAAGAAAATATAAGTAGCATATGGATGCAGTGCACCCTATAGCTCCAGCTTTGCTTCTGGGAGTTTAAGAAAACAGTATTTTTTGGTCTTTGATATTAGAAGATATCAACATTTCATTTGTTTTTAACTTCAACAGCACCTGGAAGACCTGGGGATTTAAACAGCTCTCCGTTGAGATCACTTCAATATGATTGTTTTCAGGCACTTTTATTTCATAGCTATCATTACTCAAGGAAAGCTTAGTTGGTTTGAAAGTCAAGTCTTGTGGTGAAATATGCAGGACACTTAGATACAAAAGCTTTTACAGCAGATTCCTAAAGCCTTTTGTCTTTAACCTATGCATAGTCAAATGGAGGAATACACATTGTTTTCAGTCTGGTCTAAAAGGTATTAATTGTTTTAGTCCCATCTCACAAAACTGAGTAAGTTTTAATACGTCTAAATTGAGATGTTTATTCACGTTGAAAACCCCATGTTCCTATTTATAAGCTTAATGTTTTCAGCCAGATTGGTGCACTATACACAGAAAAGGAAAGTGATACCATTTCAACAAAATATTTTAGGAGCAGCAAGTGTGGCCGTGGGCAGAAGATGTTAAACATACATGCCTAAGCACATCTGTGGGCTTGCTTTTCAGTGGAGAATTAAGACTTTTTGCGTGGTTGAAGATCTGAACTACACTTCCCAAAACTTGAGCTGCTACAATTATGAAAATAACTTTGCAAATATGATACAAGTATAAACTGAGAAGGATTTGTTTCCTATAATTTCAGGAATTTTGCTACACAAACCTTTCTGTGTTAGCAAATGAGCCAAACTTTGAGTGGTTCTATTGATGCTTGTAGTGTGTCTTGTAGGATGGTATGAAGTTTAATGATGCCAGTTTATTATTTGCTCGTGGAGTCTGCGTAAAAATGGAAACAGATACTGGTACTACTTCTTCCCGAGTTTGGGGGAACTAGTGAGTAGTTGGGACTGTCCATCTGTCTAGTCCTACCTCTGTGCTACTCTTGTTATACCTTCAGCACCACCGGTCCATTAGCTATAAGACCTCGTCTGTGTGATATTTTTATTGGGTTGGTTATTGTTTTGTTTGAATGTTGTCATGGTTTTGGGTTTTTATTGTGTGCTCGTTTATTTTTTCTTGTTTATTGAATTTTGTTTTGGTTTTTAAATTATATTGCAGGAGACATGATCCAATATCCTTGCTCTTAAGCAATCCCTCTTCTCGCATTGTATACAGATGACTTGTTACTATTAGTGCCAAATCCATCACATTTCTATGTCTGTTCTGTATATAACAAAACAGGAGGAAAATATGACCTACTTCCATTACCCCCCAGTGCTGCTGCTCTTTGGGCTGTTTAAAAGTAAAGTAACTCCAGTGTAATTTGAGTTTCTAAAGGAAAATGAATTCTTTTGGTGTTAGTGCTTTGATGCCATGTAATCATACCATGTTTGGCTCATTGTATTACTTCTCACAAGAAAAAAAACCCCAAATGAACAAAAGAGAGAGAAGAGAGATCCGCATGCCTATATATGGGCCCATAAATTGCATTTTTTTAACAGGAGAAACCCCACAAAGTAGGTGGAGAGTGTAGTATGGGAGACTTAAAAAACAGAAGCCACCATGAAGGCCTTTTCATCAATTGTTGCAAATGCAGTATTGTAAAACGAAGGGATACATAAGAAAAATCTTTTATTCTGCATGCTGTTAACAGACAATATTTCATTGCAGAATCTTCCAACATTCCTATATTCCAAAAAGCTAGTGAAAACTTGAATAGGTCATCCTGGATCTTTTACACACATCCGGTTAGCTGGTTGGGTACACTTGCTTGGAGGAGGGGGAAAGGTAGGCCCTGCTGTTTTAAAAACAAAAGATTACATGACTTTTTGACTTTGTGTTTACTGCCTTTAACATACAAGGAAAGTATAAAATTCATCAGTTATCTTTTTTGAGCACATTTTTGGCTCTTCAGCTATGAGAAGGCAAATTATGTAGAACATCCTCCCCTCTTTTAAGTTACTCAGCATTTTATGACTGAGTTTCTGTACCTTTAGTTTTTTGTCTGTCACAAACTCTCAGACAAGAACAAGATGTCTGCTGCAGTTGCAGGTGATTAGTGCCTGAAAATCAGGCCATGAGTCAAGAGTTCATGATCATCCAGCACTTGCAGCTGTTGGTCATGATGCTGCATGCAAGCGTGGAATATATTTCTCCCTTGCTTTTTGTTTCTAATTTCCACTTTGGCTGTATTTACTGAAAAATTAGTTAGATATGCTAACTGGAGACTGCAGAGGTCCAAAATACAGCATTCTGCTTCAGCCAGTGTTTGGCTGAGTTATGACTATGTGATAGAATGAGCAAATACGTTTCCTTTTTGCTAGGTAGGAGGATAACAGCTTTAGCTAAAATGACTAATGTGAAGGAGGAAGAACATTTTTCCACTTGTGTACACATAATGATAATCATGTACAGATATATCTTGGGCATATTGAAAGGTTGACACTTCAACCTGAAGACTTGCAAAACCCAACAGTGCCAGACAGAGGTTGTGTATTATTTAATAGAGGTTGGAGGTGTGCAGTTCTGTAATGCTTGATTTTCCTCTGCTTTTATTTCCACTCACCTAAGTTAGTTGACATGGAATATGATTGATTCCATAAAGCCATAGCAAAACTTACAGATTTTCATATGTTTGTTTTGATATGATCTCCCCTGTAGATTCAAAGCAGTTTAAGTGAAAATGAAATACGGTTTTTAAAGAACAGTAAAAATAGCTGATGACTGCATCTACTTCAGATCCTTCTGGGAAAAAAAAACCCTTTCATGTTTAGTGTCTATGCCATTTATGTTATATTTACTTTTATAGTTGTTTCATTGCCAGAAGTAATCGGTTTTAAAACTGCTCCTAAACGTAGAGTCAGTGTTGTTCCTTTCTAGGTAAAGACTGATTCTCTTGTTAGACTGCCAGGATGATTTGGTGACTCAGACCAAGTTTAACCCTGACTGATAATGATGCTCGTCACTTGATCATATCCTACTCTCTGGGTGAATGAAGCTGATGTGGCTGGAATGGGACTATTGATGCTAAATAGCGAGTGAGAGCTTTTTCTTTCTTTTTGGCATCAAAGGTGAGATCAAAGTATGTCACTGGAGGTTAGGATTCTTCCTTTGGTTAGGATGTGATCTCTTTAATTAAAACCAAACCAAATTCCTCTTTATTGTGTCTGCAAGAAAATAGTTGCTTCCTTTTTGTGGCTGTCTTTTGGAACGACTAAAACATGCTTGCCTGTCAGATTACTCAAGTTTATTAAACATCTGTTTTTTGTATTGTGTCAACTTCCTTTCCCTTTGAATGTGTTCAAGCTTTGTGAAATACGCAGGGTTGGAAAATGTCATCTGCCTTGGGGGATTAACACGGGTTTCTTAAGCAACAGGAGTCTCTTAATAGAAAGCAGGGTAAAGGTGTAATCCTTCGTAAATATCACTTGTAAACATTTCATTTCAGTTTGCCCTTCTCTTGGAAGAGAGAAGCTTTAGATTACCTGAGAATAGAGAATAAAGCCCAAATGGTCTTGATCTACAACTATTTATCTTCCATTGGAGTTTGGATGTAGGACCTTGGCAGGGAATTTCTCTGCCTCAGTCCCATATTTTTCAGAGAGAGGGACCTCATAATCCTGTTGGGGGTCTGTTTCTTGGGGATAATGTTCTAGGTGGGGGTTTTATTTGTTTGTCTGGTTTTGTTTGTTCATGCAGTCATATGATGGAGGTTCATATTCCCTTTGTGGGGAAAATGCTGTCTATTAACTGTGCTCCCCACCAGCTTCAAGCCAGTATGTGTGCCAGGAAAAGCTAAATACTAGAAAGTCTCAATAGTTAATGACAAACATTACATGTGCTTTGTTATGAATTTCCACAAGTGCTGTGTTACCTATTAAATTCAAAATTTCAGCCACAGTTTTATAAATGTTTGAATTATTTTCTGTTACATTTATGAGCTACGATAATTGTCTTGTCTTAGGTATTTACGCCTCTCCTCAGTATGCAATTATAACCAGTGAAATAAACAATTTAATAAAAAGAGCATGAGACAGTAAGGCAATGCAGAAACGTAAAACAGTGTTTTGTGCTTTCTTAGCCAGCTTCAACTTCAGTTCAATATGAATTGCTTTTTTTTCCAGCTTAGGAAGTGAACAGCAGGTCAAATGTCAGTTATTCATCAGTCTGAGACTTTCTTTTCTTCTTGTGCCTGAAATTATTTGGCCATTGCCGTCAGACTGTTTCCAGTGAATATCAAGCATTTAAATATTCACTAATTGTCACGCCAGCTCTGCTGGGTCTCCCGAAATTACAAGAAAAGCAATTTTTTTCCTCAACTCTCAAACATATCAGCTGTATTTTTCTCAGCAAAATATTGTTAGCGGATACCCAGTAAACTGATTTTTGTTCACAAATGTTTAGAATGTCTTTGTTGAAAGACGGGGTATTTTAGTGATGTGTGTTAATAATTTATGTGCTTTTCAAAATGGGAGAGAGAATAATGCACAAGCAAACTTCTGTAACCTGGGGCAGCAGACTGTTTAAACTGCTTATTTCTTTGTTAAGATTCTGTAGAAAGAATAGAATAAGTGGGAATGTAATTTTAAGTGCCAACAGATCCAGTCCATTCTCAGACTAGATTGATGTATTTGAAGATAACTGGGAAATGAATGTAATTTTCCTGAATGAATTAGCCTAACTTGTAATCAGGGAAGGCTTCTCAAATAGTGCCTTTTCACCTCTCTTGCTGAGCTGACTCACCAAGTCATTCACCAGTGTGTGAGCCAGCACAAAGCAGAGGATGGAGCTGGCACAGGAAGGGCAGCTGTGGGTGCAGAGGCAGCGTGGGAGCGTTTGTGAGCTCTACTGCCCTGACTGAAGGGGTCAGTGAAATCGTGCTGGCAATTTTGGTGGTAGTGTCTGTGCCTGTGAGTCGGTTTGCAGAGTACTGGTGAGGCTGGATTGATGGTCTGTGTGGGGAGCGTGGGTGCCCTCTCCAGTTACGGGGCGTTTCCTTGGGCCACCCGTTTGGAGGTGACAAATGTCCAGGGAATAGTGGGGGAGGTGTTTGCCATTTCTCCTCTTAAAAGTGTGCGTGTATGGGTGGCTAGTGGTACAAGTGGAGGCTGATTTTGCTACCTCTATGTTTTCCCGTTTCAGGGGTGATGGGAGGGATGTTTTGCCACTGGTCAGAGGCAGGAGAAGAGCTGAACTTCCTCTTGTGTGCATCCTCCCCCTTGAGGCTGAGGTTCACCTCTTCCATCCTTGAAAATTTTAAAAGCTGGATGTGAAAGCCTCAGCTAATCATTTTCATCCATAGTAGGATGAAAGCATGGTGCATTGAACAGGCTGCCCATCATGCCTGTCTCAAATGTGTATTTTAGGATGAGATTAATTGCTCTCTGGAGGTGCTTGTATATCCCTACATGTTGCTTTTTTCTGTTCCAGTAGTAACAGGGAATCACAGAATCATTTAGGTCACAAAAGGCCTTTAAGATCTTTGAGTCCAACTGTATTTATGTGACATTTAACTATAAAACAGTATCATGCAGTTTAAAAAACTTTAAGGAAAAATGCTGTGATATGTTATTTGTGGATCCCCCATACCTGAAACAGATCAGCTGGATATCAAGATAAGGAACATCCTCACCACAAGCATGCAGTCAAATGACATGGATATGATGGTTATCGTCATCTTTAAATCCAAGCAGAATCAGCAGCCAGTTGAATGCATAATGGCAGAGGAAATTTCTCTTCTTTTGCTTCCAGCAGTTCCCGCTACAGGAATGGTCCTCTCACCAAGCCCCTCCCCATATCACTTACCTTTGGGAGGGGTGTAAAAGTTGCAAAATAAAGTGTGCCATGGAGGAAGAGTGCATTGGTGCTGTGCTGCAGTGGTAAACATGCATGACATGATTTACTTAAGCCCCTTCTTTGTTAACACAAGGTAGTCGAGCTCAAGTTACTTTCCTTAAGCTCTTTATGAAAAACAGTTGTCCATGCTTCTGGACATATGTTCTGAGGAGGCAAAATAAATGAACAGGATAACCTTCTGCGAGAAAATAGCTGCCTTTCTCCACCTCCTGGATTAAAAAAGGGTGTGTTGTCCACAGTTAAAGAAATGCAGTGTAAGTACAATACACATGCTTTGCTAAGAGCACAATCTCGTGTTAGACTTGAGGCCTTTTTAAGCACACCCAGTTTATAGTTCTGCACTGAGCAAAAGAAGAGAAAACTTGGGCTCATGTGTAAAATACCACTGGTATGTGATTGTCACACAGCACGGTGAATGGCCATGCAGAGCTCTGATTTTCAGTATCTTAAATTGCAAAAGCATATCTGGCTGAAACTTGTTCTCTAACCTGTTTGAGGGATGAAGGTACCTTGATTTTGGGATCCCTGTGCAGCTGCTTCCCAACACTGTTTTGAACAGAATGGAAAGCTATCTGTGCAAACAAAGGTTTATGTAGTGCAGGATAAAAGAAGAGCAAAATGTTCTAAATTGTCCATTCATTTCCCTTTCAGTTTATTCTCAGTTGATCCTGATCATCTATTAACAGTTTTTGCCTGGTGATAACACAACCTGCTGAGATTAGTTCATGTTTTAGCACTTCCTTGGTTTTCTCATTTGGATCCTCTTGTTCCCTCCTTTCTTGGTGCTAGAGCATGCCTCCTTATATTGCTTGTCCTTTTTGTCTTCTCTGCTTCTCCACAGCTCCTTTATAACTGCTGGTTCAATTCCTTGCTGTTTGTATTCTCCAGAGAAACAGGAGACAGCGGTGTGGAAAGGTGCAGGAGTCCTGGGTGTATCTCCTGGGTCTTTAAACAGGTTCATTCTGTGATGACGTCCTTCATCAGCACAGTATCAGGTCTTTGTGTTACAAGCCATGAGTGGTGCTGCACAGGGGAGAAAGTGCTCATCATTTGTAAAGGCTGTATCTGCAGTCAGACCTGGGGATGCTTTCTGCAGTGGCATAGTCACATTCTCATTCATACTCAAACTCTGAGAGTGGGAGGAAATATCCGAATTTTACCTAAGATAATTTGTGGTTTGAAAGTGAAATCTGACTAGCTTAAAATAAACTTAAAAACCCCCTTTATAGCTAGGATGCAGTGATTAAAGCAGTGTGTCTTATCTTGGTACAGTCTAAAGGGGCTCCACCAGTTCCCAGGTTTAAAAGCCTTCAGAAATTAGTGATATGCTGCTTACCTGTAAACTCACCTCCACTGCTCCAATGAGCTGCTTCAACCAGGCTGTGATTACAATGCACACGTACAATTAAATGTTGTCTTTTGCATGCCAATGTGTAAATCACTTAAGATGCGTGGCTGAAAATGTCTGCCAAAGCTTTTGTGCGTATCTGAATAAGGCTACCGTGTTAAAATCATTCTTGGATAAATATGTCAATTTTTGAATAAAAAGTGATGCATGAGGCATACATCAAGTGCCAGATAACTCAGCGAATACAAACAGCAGTTGCAGAAGTAGATTACAATTTCTCCTTTTCTTATCCCCATCCCCAAAATGGAGGCTTTGATAGAAATTGCACAAACATAATGCTGCCAGAATATAAATAGCAAATGGTGAATTATGACTTAGTGCCAATTTGCTTTTTGATGGCCTGTTGGCAGATGCAAATATTCATGCAGAGCACAGCAGCAGGGAGTTTTTCTTCTCATTTCTTTCACTGTTATCTTCTCACCTAGTTTTCTGGTTGAACCTGGAGTAATTTCTTCTTTTCTTCTTCAGTTCGCCTTGCTTTTAAAATTCTGGTCTTGTTCTCATGCCATTATATTTTCATACGGTTCTTACTGAATTTACAATTATCTCCATTTAGTAGATAGTTTGTATTTGTGTGTAGATATTGCTTAGCATTCAGAGGCTGGTTCTTCATGCATAAAGGGGGACCTTTTGCTCTTCAATGACTCTTCACATTTCATTGCTTCATTCCCTGGTGCAGATGCTCGGTTTTATTCCCTACTGACATCTCACCCCCATCTAACATCTCAGTTTTGTCCTTTCTTATTAAACATTCATCTTTGTATCCACTGTATGGACAGGCTGTGTGGTTCCTTGTGGAGCTCTCTTTCTGGTCTTTTGCAAGGAGCACGTTTTGGCAGAGCAGCAGGTTCTGGGTCTGGAGTGACTGTGAGTTAGGGGAGCACCTTGCCTTTCTGCTTGCTGGCAGGGATGAGCCGGATCCTCAGCCACTTTACATTGTCTCGGGTTGACTGGAGCTACTGGACATAAACTGGGTTACATTATATGGTGGGGTCATTCAGGAGTCTCCTCTGAGAGTGCTGCCTTTTGAAATGAATCTCAGATACAACCATTTTGGGGAACAGAATTGAAACAAAAGGGATTTTGCAGAATTAATTAATTAGTTAATTAACCTGTAAATGGATGTGAAAGAGAATGCTTTGTCAAAGCTTTCATATAAAGATATCTCTCAGCAAATGTAAAAGGACATTATTGAGTAGATTTTATTACTGGATTCACAAAGAGTAGCTCTGCAACCAGAAGTATACGTAGCCCAGTATTCTCTGCTCTTAGATGTTCCAGAGCAATTCAGAAAGACCTCTGTAGTCAGCGATAAACACGCGACGGCTGGCAAAAGAAAAGGCTTTTCATGAAAGCACTTGTACACTCACTCGTAGCATGACACAGAGTGGAAGGGACTCTGCAAGTAGTCTGGTCCAGCTCCTGGCTCAAGGCAGGGCCAGCAGTGAGCAGATTGCTCAAGGTCCCTAAGAAACATTTCACCGTAGGAATTCAGGATTAATGTGGTTTAGAATTTTTTTTTCTTTGAGAGCCTTAGTTGGACTTCAGAGTCACCAGCTGAAGATCTGTCACTTTCAGGCCTGTGACTTGTAGTTCTGAGGTAGAAACCTTCAGGTTTTCTGTGTGGCAAGTGAGTGTTTGCAGCCATATTTGTGGGCTTATAAAAGAAATGAGGCAGTAGTCATTTTGTAAATGAGAGACATGTCATAAGCTTACTTATGGTCTAGAGTTTGTCAGACCCTTCAGCTCTGCTTCGTAGTTTTTTACTTCATGTCAAAGAATGGGTACGTGTGCTCTGAAAGACTACGGGAGATTCTAAAAATAAAATTCAAGTGGAAAGCAAACGCTTCAAATGGCTGATTGTGTCACAACATCCTCAATTCTGTGACTTTGGCAATCTCAGGTATAGCAAGGTAGAAATAGCAAGCTACAGGAGAGCAGCATTTGTGAACAGGAGAGACTTTCATAACTGCACCTGCTTTAAAAAAAGTCAACAAACCCTTCCAAAGATCTCATGAAAACCTGGATTCACACCAGCTTTGGAAGAGCTACGTTTTCAGACGTTTTTCATGTGAAGCCATTGGATTGCTGTTGTTAGAGAAATAGAATTAGGAGCAGGTAACCTTTTTGTTTCTCCTACATAGGCTGAGTCTAGCCATTGCCGTTTCTTTCTGTATCTGTTCCATGAAATGAGTAACTTTGAGCAGCTCTATATGCCTTTGTGACTTTGAACAGGTATGTATGCCTTTCAGTGGAAAGGTCACTTCTCTGCAGAGCATTTCAGATCTGTGCTGCTTGCGTTTCATTGCAGGAAAGATCATATGCACACAACTTAGCCAGGAGAAGTGACAAAAGGTTGCTGAGGAAACAGTTCAGCATTTCCTTGGGCTGAGGGAACAAGTCTTTGAAGGTCAGCTAACGCTGTTGTTGCTTGTTTCACCCGAATGACTGATTTCCTGCATAGGTATAGCTGTGAAGTACATTCCAGGTATGTTTTGGATGTGAAGTTGTTTTTTTTTGTTTGTTTGTTTTGCGTTGACCTTCTATTTAGGATGCAGTGGGGGAAGAAAAAAAACAGAGCTCAAGTCCTCAACCTCAGTGGTAGTGTTTTACTGAGAGTTAAACTGAAAGTTAACTCCTTCAGCACTCTCAGAATTAATTCACTGGCCACTGCCTGTTAAATAACTGCTTGAAAATGAAACTTGTTCACCTGACAATAAAGTAGCATGAAAGGATTAAATAATTAAAATAATTAACCCAAACTGATTTTTTTGAATCTGTTGGTAGCTTAGGTATTAATGTTTAAATTTCAAATTAGCTAGCCATTTTAACAGAAGATGCCTGGCTAATTTGACTGTGAATTATGATTATATTTGAAGATAAATAACTTGTCCTCCTCTCTTGAAGACATTGCAGTACCACTCACAGGTAATCCATTTGTCCTTTGTAGCCATCAGATCCTCACATTGGTCTGTCCCAGGTGAACGGGTGTTACCAATTATTGCTGTTTCACTCTGGGGGCATGTGAGGGTCCCAAAAGACTGTCTAGTGGTGCTGCAAACTCCTTTGAAAAGGTCGTGCATGTGGAAGGCCGTACCGTATCAATGAACTCGCTTCCTGTAGAAATGATCCATGGGTTCCTGGGCGCTTGCTGCCGTCAGCTGAAAACCACTGCACTGGGACATGAAGTGCTCAGGTACAAGTCTAGCCCTGTACCTCAGCATACAAGCTGTTTTTAACTCTTCTTCTTCGGTCACAATTGTACAGAGTTATTTATTGTTTGCTGAAAAGCGCTGTAGCAACAAGTGGAGCCCTCTCTTTAAAGAGAACACCTTTGCCTTCACTTGCAGGCTTCAGCCCAGGAGCGGGTTTCTTTTGCATTCCTTTACTGGTGTCTAAGAGGACCAGAGAGTGATTTGGGGCCCTAGGCCCATGATTTTCCATGTCCTTAGTTGTTAGCTGGGCTTCTTGGCTGTATTTTAGGCTGCTTTGAAGAGATCTGTCTGAGTTATGGCTAGCTTTGATCGAGGGCTCATCCTGACCTGTGAGTCAGGGTGTCCATTAATGGTCATCGGGGTTGGGGTTGCTCCCTCATCCTCTTTTACTTGCAACTATGAGGATACAACTTAGAACTGTAAGGATACAATTACATCTATAAGGATAGCCCTGGGCTACAGCTGAAGATGTGGCAACATCTTCTAGCATGACAGATAGTGAGCTTGTTGGCTTTGTTTTCTTCTTGCATTTT
Organism: Mohoua ochrocephala; assembly: GCA_013398855.1. Lineage (NCBI taxonomy): Eukaryota > Metazoa > Chordata > Aves > Passeriformes > Acanthizidae > Mohoua > Mohoua ochrocephala. Next base: position 217,802 of record VZTA01012712.1, on the reverse strand, counting down.
TTCTGTTTCCCTGACCCTCTCTGATAAAATCATTTCATGGAAACATAAACACAGCCCTGAGAAAGGCTGGCTTAACATTTTGTCTCCCAGCCTGGCACAAGAGGTCAGTCCTCTGCCTTTCTCTCCTTATTCCCCAGCATCCAAAGCCTCTTTTGGATCTGCTAATGTCTCCTACCTCCACAATCTTTCTGTGGCAGAAAGTTCTAGCAGTTTCTTTCTTCTTTTACTTCCTCTAAATTAATGAAAGTAATACTAATCTCAGCTTTGTAAGGGTTGAGCTATTCCATTTAAACTGCATCACAGAAATGGGCCAATTATTATTATCTGTGACGATTGTGTTTTGGTGATTGACTGATTAGAAGAGGGTAAGGTGAAGAAGATAGATTTGTTTAGGGAATGGCAAATCTGCTTTAGTGGCAGACAAGAAGAGTGATGGAAAAAGGGTAGGATAGGTGGGAAAAAGGAGCCTCTGAAGATGCAGAAGTGTAAGAAAGCTCACTAAGAGTCAGGGGAAAGCATTGTGCTGGACTTGTATAAATCTCTAACTTACCTGAATTAATTTTTTTTGGTCTGTCCTTAAAACACTGGAGGTCTGTTGCTTTTGTGTCTTAGACATCACAGCATGACACAGTCACATAAAGGAAGAGCAGTGGCTGCACAGTGCAGTCTGTCAGAATCGGAAGCAGAACCCCTCCCTCGCTCCTCTTTTTAATTGCCGCCTATCGATGCTTACATACAGCAGAAAGTTAATGGTGCATCTCTTAAAAAACTACTGCAAATTGCAAGTCTGTTACATTAATATGATTAATTTGAAGTAAAAGCTGTACCTTAGATTCTGCTAAGGCACAGTTGCATATTAGAGCCATAAAATTGTGTGTGCAGCCATAACATAGCTGCCTGATCCTTTCTCTCTGTGTTCTGTCAGGGCACAAAGGGACCAATCTGTTAATTATTTTTGGCATTATCAATGTTGATGTCAGGAGAATGGTCTTTTAAGAAATACATTGGATCCAAATTACAGTAGTCTAAAATATATTTGAGTGAAGAAAATACCTTCATTAAAAATACCCAAAGTAACCAACTCAGCACAGGCCATTTCACAAATCCCATGACAGTGGACACTTGACTTCCAAAGTGAAACCTAAGTGGTAAATTTAACAGTAAGATGGTGTAAATCAGCTTATGTCAGTTCCGTGCTTTTAAATATTGCAAGCTGCAGCAGTTTAAAAAGAAACTCAGGCTTCTGAAAATGCAAGTGATCAACAAAAGAGTGATTTGGAGTTGTTGTAATTTTGGAACCTGTTTGTTTGAGAGGCAGTTTAATGTTCTGAGTTCTCAGAATGAAGAAAGATTGGGGGATTTCTCTTTCCACCAGGCACTTCCTGCCACAGCTGCTTGAGTGAGTTAATCTACTTGGTTTCACATCTGTTCATTGCCTCTCTCCGCTGCCCCCGTCTTCACACCAGAGCAGGAGCTTCTGGCCCCTTTTACCCATTCCAGGGCTCAGTTTCTCATTTCCTAGGCTCCTGCCCTTATTTCAGCCTGTTGCCAGCTGCCAGGGAAGAGCTGCCGTAGGATGCTGAGTATTGCTTGCTGTGTGAGTGCTGAGCCTTCTGCAGAGGAGGGACGAGGGTTCAGCCTGGCACCTGTTGGACAGGCTGTCTCTGGAAGGGTGGGGAAATGAGGCAAGAGTGAGTAGCTGGAGCAAGTTTTCTAGCATCTGACTGAAATGACCAACAAGGTAATTCCAAATTACTGGAAAGGTAGGCTTCCTGCTGCCATGGCAACAGGAGTTCCAGTGCTGACTGAATTTGTTATTCATGAAGAAAATAAGGTAAGAATTGGCAAGTCCTACTTATTCTTCCACGCTTTCATTTTCACTTTCTTAGTGATGCAGTGTTGGAGATAGAGACATTGAAAGGGAATATTCATGTTTAAAACAAAATTGGAAATGGTTGGTTTTCTTGCACTCTTTTTAAGAGAATGGAAATGTTTTCACCCTTGATACAAAAAAGCTTTTATTGAGCCAAACTTGAGCTAAGTATGATGAGAGGACAATAAAACTTGTAAGTAGCTTGAAGGTTTTTCAAGTTCGCCTGAACTTTTGTCTGGTGAGCCTTTGTCCTGGAGAGAAAATGTTTGGCTTGAAGGTTAAGATGAATTAGGTGACTTTTGATTATCCAAAGAATGAAGGCTGTGTTTGTACCCTCATTCCTGTTTCTTTGCATATGGTTCTTTCATCCATTCAGTCTGTGCTAGTCAAGGAGGAGGACTGTTTGAAGAAGGCACTATAGAGCACTCTGTCTCTCATCCAGCAACAGCTGAATACTTTATGGAAGTATATTAAGTCCTTGACAGGAGAAGGTAGCCAGCTGGCTGCTGCAGCAGGATATTCTTGTTCTCCCTCACAAGTGAAAAGGAGGAGTTGGCAGAATGCCTGCCAAGCTTGCCGGGGAAGAGTAGAGGCACAGACTCTCGCAGTATTTTAACTAGGTGGGCTGTTCACCAAAAAAATAAGAGAAGAAAGCACACATTTCAAGTCTGCCCAGGCCACCAGCTGGAGAGTGGTAAAGGGCTGAGTCTAATACGAGTAATTACCACCCAAGAGCCTCCATGCTTTGGGATAGCTGAAGAAAGTGGTTACTTAAAGGTCGCAAGCAAGCGAAGTAGCTACACCGGTGTTTGTTCTGCTTGAAACAGCATGTGGAATGGTGGTGTCTCACTGGTCAGAATAGTACCGTGACAGGTCTGCAAAATCTGGAGTCTGGAGATAATTCAATTGTCCTTTCTTGTCCTCATAAGTACAGCTCAAGTCAAGATGTCTGTGTGGGACACCAAAAAAGATAGTTGAAAAGAAAGGAATTCATGTTAAAAATAGCAAGTACAGAAAAGAGAGGACACAAGAACAGTGCTCACCACGTCATTAAGCCAAGTTTTGAAACAACACGAGACACTATCCAGTCAATCATCCATTTCCAAGAAGCAAGCAGGTAAAAACAGCCTTAAGGCACATCCCATTAGCACAAAAATAGATGTTTATTTTGGGTGTGGATGACCAAATATGCTGAGGTAGAAGTATTTGAAACAAAACGAGCCTCAGGTCATTATATTATAGCCTGTTCTTCCTCATATGCTTCCTTTATTGAAGTCTCCCAGGAAATGCTGTGTGGATGCTCCACTGACTGATAAGTGAAGCTTCTCCTTTAAGTGCTGAAACTGGTGGTCCAGGACATGTTTTTAGTAATTCAGTGAAGGAATCCTGACCTCTTATATAGACTCAGAGGACCAATCAGATCTGGGTTCTGTGTTTATAAATGCTCTACAGTGACCTCCACTGTATTTTGGAACAGACCTTGTCTCAGTTTTTCCTTGATTACTGACAATAAAGATATTAACAATAACCGATGAGGCCTGTATGGATTTTTGGTGATGCAGTTTTGTGCGCTCAGAAGGTGTTTGAAACAAGTGTCATAGAGGTTCAACGTGCGTTACAAACATGCATTGAGACTATGTAGCTCTTTGAATATACAGTCATACTAACTTGGACTTTGATGTCCAAGATCCAGGTCACCATTTATGAAGATAACTAAATATTCACATGATCTGGACTGACCTTTCAAAAGGCAGGAAATACTGCTCTGAATTGCTTTCCCCTAATTTCCTTGTGATTGATCTCATGGGTAGAGTTGGAAAGAACACTTGAGTGCTGGTATCAGTTTACTCTCCCTTCCCAAACTGGCAAAACTAAAGTAAGCTCTGATTCCTTAGTTCACAGTGAATCATATGCGTTAATTACAAAAAAACCCAAGCACTACACTCTTTTGACCCCTGAATGAACTAGTTACAGCTCTGGTTTAAGATTACAGGTCATTATAGTAGGCGCTGTCTCTAGTGCTATCTTATTGTCCGCTTTGCAAAATTAGAGGTTATCTGGCACCGTTTGATGCAAACAACCAGTCTGCCTCAAACACAGCAGAACCTTACAGAGCTGGGTGAACTGTGTTGTACATTCATCTGAAGTCTGTTTTTCCTTAACTTTGATTAGCAGCAATCATAGTCATGCTGGAAGTAATTAAAAATATGGGAACACTTTATATATAAATGTAGATGCATGATGTAGATGTAGCTACTAATTGAGATGTTGAATGTGACTGTGACTTCTTGTCAAGCATGCTGGGTAGTCTTTGCTTGCAGGTTTATTTTGCAGCTTGCAGACCCGCTTCAGCTGCTCGTAGAGCTCCTCAGGCAAAGGCTGAAAGGAGGGTTGGGAATTTATCGTGCTTTTTCAGTTGCTCAGAGAAGAGGCAATGGATACATCTCAGGTTTCTCTTAGCAAGATGAAGGAATTTCAGTCCTCGTTTTTAGACTTGCAGCTTCTTGAGGCTTCAAAGCCTTGTATATGTGAAAGAGGAAAAGAGGGAAGGAGGAATACGCACCACTGCTAATCTTACGTTAACATAAATGTGAGGGTTGAAATCCCGGTTGTAAAAAAGCAGCTGCAGTAGCAGAGGGGCCATTCAAAACACAGGCATTCGCAGCTCTCAGGAACAGGTACTGCATCATCAAGACCTCGGTATCCTGTTCAGCAGGATATCAATTGCTTATTCAATTTTTAAAAAATCTGTGGCTATCTTACAGTTTTGCTTCCAAGAAGACTAGTATACTTTTAGTCATAAAATTTGATCAGCAGTTTGTTTCTGAGTAATCTGGCTGTTGTCTACAATAAGGAAAACATTTTAAAGAATTTGTCATACATTGAAGCGTCAGATATAATGAGAGAGGTTAACTTAAAAAAAATTACCTCTAGTTTCATTTGGAAGAAGAAAATAGGAAGCTTTAGTTGCTTATTTTTATTTCTGGTCCAAGTGTTGGGAGCACTTAAATGTCTCTCTCTCTTGTTTTATTTTGCTCTGTGTGTTGTCAGACTTCTAATGTCCCCAGCTGAAAAAGGAAATTAACCAGGAATCCCAGTTCTGTCTGTTCTTTTGCACAATGGCACTTTCTCACAACAGGACAGCTACTTGAAGCGGAGCAGGAATGTTCTGCCAGTTTGTCTCAAACTCTTGCTAACCACATGGGAAAAGCTCAAGAGCACAGAGAAGAATCTTGGCCTTAGTCTATTTTTTCCCCTTTGCATGGGGGCAGAGGAAGTCACAGACATGAAAAAGCACTCATTACTGAGGGCAGGAGCTAAAGCTCTTGATTGTTTTTGAGAGGGAGGTAACTTTGCTGTAGACTTCTGCAACAAATCTAACTCTGCAAGTTGCATTAAAAGCATGCAGTTAATAGGCAAAATAAACCTGACAATTACCAAAATGTCTCATTTTTCTCCTGCAGTTAGGTAACCTGTTTTGAATTTCAGATCACTGAGCATAGAATGGTTTGAGTTGAAAGGGACCTTAAAGATCATCTAATTCCAACCCCCCTTCCTTGGGAGGGACACTTTTCACTAGACAAGGTTGCTCAAATCCCCATCCAGCCTGGCCTTGATCACTTCCAGGGGTGGGGCATCCACAACTTCTCTGGGCAACCTCTGCCAGGGCCTCACCACCCTCACAATAAAGAAGTTCTGCCTAATATCAAATCTGAATCTACTGCCTTTCGCTTCAAAGCCATTCCTCCTTGTCGTATGACTACATGCCTTTGTAAAAAGCCCCTCTCTCCAGCCTTCTTTCAGGCTCCCTTTGCTTAGTGGAAGGCTGCTCCAAGGTCTTCCCGGAGCCTGGTCTTCTCCAGGCTGAACAACCCCAACTCTCTCAGCTGTTTGTCCTCGTAGAAGAGATGCTTCAGCTTCTGATCATCTCCTCTGTACTCCCCCTAATGGGTCCCTGTCCTTCCAGTGCTGGGGATCCCAGAGCTGGATGCAGGTCTCCATGTGGGGTCTCACAAGAGTAGAGTTGAGGGGGAAAATCCTCTCCCTCAAATTGCTGTTCACGCTTCTTTGGAGCAGTAGTAGTTGGATTTTGTGTCAGTCAAATAGTTATATTAATATACTATTTAAAGAGAAAGTGAGAGAGCATGTGTGTATCAGTAAATGACATTACAGTATCTTATTAGCATATGACAGAGTCACAGACTGTCTGAGATTGGAAGGGACCTGGTGTCACATCTGGTCCAACCTTCCTTCTCAAGCAAGGCCACCCAGAACAAATGGCCCAGGACCACATCTAGATGGCTTTTGTAAACCTCAGCCTCTTTGGGCAGCCTGTACCAGGGCTTGGTCACCCTCACCATTTATTTCTGTGTGGTTGATGGCTGTACCAGCAGTCACTCTGCCCCACATGAAGCAGAGTGCAGTAATCACAAAATAACTGTTTTCTCTAATTTGAGAAATTGTGGTTGTTTTAGCAGAGTTCCTTGCCAAAGATTAAGCATTTGCATTCATTTCTAACAGCTAAAAGATATCTGGAAGCACTAGTGTAATCCTCTGGGATGAGGCTTCATAAGCTACAAAACCTTTTGATAAATAGATACTAGGCTTGGTTAGGACTTTTTTCCCTAGAGCTATACTAAGCTTGGGTTTATCTCATGTGCCATTTGTTTGGGATGCTTTTATTCAATAAACTGTCTCTGATTAATCATAACATTTACTCAGACCCACTCTGTTTAATGTGCCTTTGTCCTTTCCCCCCTCTCCTCAGCTCGCAAGAACATAGCACTACAGAGGGATGTAATGCCCCTTCATAGTAGAAATTGTTTTCTGAGAGTCCAGAATAGCTCAGGTCCAAGATTTTTGCTGCAAACATTCCCAATAAGGGTTTAAGTAAGTCAGAAACACTGGGTTACTAACTTCATTGATTATTTTTGTCACATTAACCTTGACCTACTAAAGCAGGCAGCAGTTGCTGGTTTGAATGCAAGCATAGAACCATAGCTGGCATCAGCAGCTATTGTGCTGTTCTGCATTCTCTGTCTGTAGCCAGATTCTTCTGTTTCGCTTTGGTACCTGCTGGCATCTACATTCCCAAATTGTTGATTGGCAGGTGCCCTGTGACGGTCAAAAAAATTTACGAAATGGAGATCATAGTTAAATGCCTTAACAAGGGAAGCGAACCCCCAATGCAAAGCCAAGACAAATTATCTGTATAACTTGATACTATTAGCAGCTGTTGGCAAGGTCAGGAAAGTTATTAAAAGTTAAGTGTTTGCAAAGCATCTAGTATCCCTCTACCTGAATAATTTAGAAAGAAAGTGTAAGTATAATTCTTTTAAGATATCTGTAGAACAGGGTAATAACAAATTCTCAGGCTGCTCCTGTAATTTTTAAAAATGCCTTGAAATTTTTATGATTTAAACTGTGATGCATAGACTTTTTCCTTATATTAAAGGGATAGGCAAGTCCTTTTCCTTGTAGTTTATCCACTACTCACTTTTTTGCAACAGGGCAAAAAACTGTATCTTCTCTTTTTAAAACATCTCTCTCGGGCAGTACCCCACTGATAGACCTCCGTATGAGACAATATTTGTTTCATTTTTAAGTGAGAGGAAAATACAGCTAAACCCAGGAATCTTTAGCTTTATCATTCTTATTCCAGTGACTGCCAAACTATTGGTCTCCCATCACAGATCTGGTTTTTTAATATCCATCAGTTACAATTTCATGAATTCTCACTGCTGGCAGTGACACACATGTTTTCATTTACTGCATTACGGGTATTCTCTAGACAACCAGTCTGTTGAAAAGAAATTAATTCCAGCAGTGAACTAAGATACTGAATTCTCAGCAGTTTATGAATTCATGTTTTTACATTGAGGCTATTTATATCTGGATTGAATTAATTTGAATATGTAACCAGGTGGTTGTGGTTATGTCTTTTATTATCCACTGGATTTGAAAAGCCAGCAGAATGCAACTGCAGAATGGGAAAACTCACTAATTGCAGTTGATAAATATAGCATTGTATGGTTGAAATCTCAGCTTGTATTTCTCTCATTTCTTCTGTCCATGACTTCAGGCATGATTAGCATGAAGGAATACGATGTACAGTAACTAGAGTGTCCTAAGCAAGGCGTGCTAGATACAATTTTTAGATCTGATTAGTTTTTAGTAAAGATGAAAATCTAATAACTTGTTTCTATTTTATCCTGTGGTCTCCATTTCACCAACAATGAAAAGTGGCAAAATGTCCAGGCAACACCCTAGACAAGATCTTTTGGAGGAGAGCAGAGACTTTATAGATAACTTGCAAAGCCTGTCACTAAGCTGCAAATTCATACTCAGCAGGGTTATGCTTTTTATGTTTGTCTTCTCCGATGAACATTCAAAATTGTTGGCTCGAGGAAGAAATAGGCTTAGTCCTGAACTGTGTTTTACATGGAACAAAGAAAGTGAAAACTTTAAGTTGTTAGACAATAAGCACTTTACCCCATCATTTTTTTTCAACTTGGTTGTTCCATTAAGAGGAAGCTTGCATAAAATGGGACTTCTTAATCATCATCTTTATTTCAGTAAAATTGAAAGGATTTTTATCTCAATACTTGATTTGGTTTTGTGTAGTTTGAGAGAATTTCATAACAAAGAGTGCAGAAAGTGACAAACTTGGAGGGTTGTAAAGGCAAGTAAATTTCACTGGGAAATTCTTTAGGATTGCATTAAGCCCCAGTTAGGCATATCCCTGTGATGTTGGTCTTGACTGTAATATTTGGTCATTCTTGCTGTAACTAAGCAGCACAGGGTAGATAGTAGTGATTGCTGAAATCTTTGCTTCTCTCTGTCACAGGAAGTACCTGTTTTGGAGGTTGCCTTTGGTAGGACGTGGGTGATATGCTTCCTACAGCTGAGCAGTTTCTGATCTTTGCCCGAGAAGGGATTTAGGATGATAGATGCCCTGGGTTTTTTTTTTTCTCCAGAGGCTGCATTGGAACTAGCCTGGTTTCCCTCTCAAAGACTTGTATTGTAAATTCACTGTTCATGATGTATTACTTTTAGTAGCTCTCTGTGAACACAGCCTGCCTTTTACAAGATGTTGTGTCTGGAATCAAAAAATTTCTGAAGTGTTAGTACATAATTGCAGTTTGTTTGCAAAGAGGTATGCAGGCAGTGCATCTGAGTACATGCAGGTAGCTCAGCATTTTTAATAATAAGAGTATGCATAGCTAGAGGATTAGAAAACATCTGTTTTAGAAAGTGTTCTGTTGGTTTCTTTTTCTCTGTATTGATTTTACAAATTCTTTTTATCTAGTGACTAATGTATGCGTGAGGAATATTTTTGTAATCCCTTGTGTCTGGGGGGCAGCATCTCTATTGAAATGTGTTTCCCAGATCAATCTCAGTCAGAATATTCTCTTCTGTCTTGAGTCAATATACCAAGGAGAGGAAAGATCATGCAGTTTTATTTTCTAAGTGGTAAAGAGAGTAGCAGCTGTATGGTTGTTTTGGTTTGGAAACACTCCGATGACGTTTTTCCTGCTATGCATGGACAGATACACGTTGATAAAGCAATACAAATGATTTTGAGAATACCAGTCTGGCTTTTTGTCACTGAAAACATTGACATTTATTTGCTCCAGAGAACATTGTAGTGTATTCTGATTTTCCGTCCGCAAATTGCTGTATTTGAATGCAACCAGTGTCTTTGTTACTCATTCACCTGCTCCCGTGTCTGTCTTTCTTGGATTAAATAGTTTCCACAGGGGCAGTTAGGGAATGCTGGTTGTGCTTTCTTACACCTCAGCAAATAACATTTAATATAGAAAGTATGTTGGAAGAAACTTTTTTAATAAGAATAGCTGGTATCTCTGTAGTAAATACCTCTGTGTACGTGTGGCAATGCAGAGAAAGACATCTGACAGAGAAATAATTTGTTTTGAGGTTTAATTTATTTGTGCTTCGGAGAGCAAGCAAAGCCCAGCAACTCTGACTTGTGCTGCTGCTGGGCCTCCCAGAGTTTTCTCTCCATGAAGAGCAGCTCCCAGCCCTGGCTGAGGCTCAGTTCCCCTTGGTGGGGAGTGCAGGTACAGAAGGTAGCTGCCAGGATATAGCCACTCCTTCCATGGAAAATGCTAAATCGAGAGTCACAAGCCTTCACCACGGGTTTAATACAGACACTGTTAACAGCAGCCCTGGAAACTGTGATGATGCAGAAGAGCATAGAGGAGTTATTCTTTATATTTTCCTGGCATTGCCAGGAGGGTGGGCCATAACTGGGAGAGCTGTGTTAGTTACAGTGCATGTAGTGAAACCAAAGCTGCGGCTGATGCAGGGATGGGGAAAGGTCAGAAAGCTGACTTGGGGATGGAAATTGGGCTGGTGCAGCATTTTGTCTGTCCACGGGCTTCAGCCTCATTCCCCAGGAGCTCAGCAGTGTTGAATGGCAACCACATGCCCCAGTGGTTCAGAGGGATGAGTGCAAGTAAGGAGCTCCTTACTCGTGTCTAGTCCTTCCTTCCCTCTGCCCCTCACTGAGTTGCAGCTTCACTCCTGGCTGAAAGATGAGCAGCAGGTTCTGTAAAGTTGTACACTGTCTTTTGTGGTTCTGCAGTCCAACCATCATCTCTTTCTGCTGTCATGTTTAATGCAGCGACTTCTCAGAGAGTATGTCCAAGAGCTTAATAATAAATAAATAAATAAATAAGTTCTCTGCAATTCCAGAGGTTCTCTTCGGTTCTTCTGGTCTCTGGAGGAATGCCGCTAGACTCTTCCCATTTTATCCATGAGAAAGTGTATGCAGGGTATACTAAAGCACTGCCTGGAAATGCAGTACAATACAGAACATACATGGAGCAAAATTAGGTTGTTCAGAGCAGTCAGTTTTGGTTTTCTTCCAACTTACAAAATAAGTATTGGGGGTGAGACAGGGGAAGGCTCCCACAGTAGGTTGATAGACTTCACATGTGGAGGCAATTCTGTAAGTGTAAAGAGCAAGTACAAATATTCTCTAATAGATATCTGTGAAATTCGAATCTCTGAGAGCTTCTGTAGTCTTACTGTTTTCTAGCTAATGCCCGTGCTTTGGGAAGGGAAAACAGCCTGGGAAAAATTGTGCGTTCATGAAACTGAAGAGTGACCCTAAGCAGCTCTGTGAAAAAGGCATCAATTGTTTGCACACCAATTAAAGACTGAACAGCCTATTTCTTATTAGCTAAGTCTAATTTTGTTTCTAATCAAGAAACCAAATATCAAAGCAGAAAGGGTTTTTCTAATTTCTATTTAGTGGCTTTTACATCAGATTTCATTTCAATGCACCTATCTAGGAAACAACACATGAATGGAGCAGTTCTGAATCCTTCAATTGTTGCTGGAGTCGGTCTTTTTTACTGCTACCACTGTGATTTAGAAAAGCTTCTGACTTTTGAAAAATGTTTGACAGATGTACCATCTAAGCAAAAACACCATTCAACATAACTTTTTTTAAAAAGCTCTGCTTTTTTCCAGTGCATTACTGCGCTGTGTTTCTCTCACAAAGTTAAAATCTCACCCTTCTAATGCTATCAGCAATGTCACATTTTTTCTTCCAAATCAATCAAAACAAGCGTCCTTTAAGAAGAAAAATCAATTTATCCTATTAATTAGCTGAACTCAGTATAGTGCCTGAAGGCCAGAATGTCATTTCCCATGAGATTTGCTTTCAAAATACAAACAAAATTGGAGCACTCGCAGGTTGTCATCCCAAAGGGCTCTTAATACTTCAGAATGCACTGGTAATCTTTATCCTACCTGATACAGACCTATTTAAATATTCTGATTAAATGTTGTTGTATTTGTTCTGGTTTTCTTTCTGCCACATGTTAGATAGAGGAACTTTAGTCAGTCAACGTAGTCAATGCCTGGGCAAAATATTACTAAAGCAAGCTACCAGAAGGTTGTATCTGATAATGGATTATTTTCCTGCGGTATAAGGCTCTTTATTTTCTCATCCCTCAACGAAAGAGATTATAAAATTTAGATTACCAACTCACAAGTAAAGGAAAGCAAAATGAAAAAAAGTTATTAAATGAAAGTGGGTGTGTTGTCACTGTTGCTGTATATTCATGGTTACCAGGGTTCCTGTCTATCAAAGCTGCATGTAGAGAGTAATACTTCTTAGTGAAAATCTGCTTCACTGCTGTATCTTTTTGTTGACAGTAGTAAAGTGTATTGCAATGAGCATTCAGAGTGACTTGCCTGCTGAACCCAGTGGTTGGTACATGCAGTGCGGAGCGAGCGACCCTCAGGAACAGAGACAGTAAATTCATCTCAGTGCCAAAGCTCTCTACAGCAAATCCCAGCTAGTGCTCGGTGTCTTTTAGTCCATGAGGCAGAAGGAGTTCAGAAAGGCAGGGTAAAGGTTTGTGTGCCCCTGCTTTCACCACGAGCAGAACTCGGAGCTAGCGTGGTTCCTGTACCGAGGCTTGCCAGCCTTCCAGCGAGCCGGCGGCACTAAACACCACCCTGGCAGTGGCAGCAGCTTGGAACTGGAGCTCTCATTTGCTGAGCCTGCCAGCCCAATGCTGTGGGAAAAGAAACTTTTGCGTGTTCAACCCCAAGCAAACTGCATCTGCAAACGTACGGGCCCTGCTTTTTGTGTGTTCTCGCAACTGCTCACCAACTAGCAGCTTCTAAAACCTTTATAAGAGCTGAACTGTGCTGACACCAGCCATGTAATGGGCTTGGCAAAGTAGAAGGGTCCTATTCAAACAACAAAAAAAACCCAAACAAAAAGAGATCCGACAAAAAAACCCACTTGATTAAAATGTGTATCTGTCAAGAAACTTTACTTTCCTTCCACTTTGTTATGAATTTTAGGGCATGTTTAGGACTTCAGCAATTCACTTAGGATAATCTTGAGCAATGAAGCTTAGTTAAGGACCGTATGATTAAAGTAATAAGCTCTTAATGTGGATGTGCCATCAGTATAGTCTTTTGTCACTTTCCCGTGTCATATTGTTTGAAGGATTTAGTTCTGTCACTTGCCCTGATTTGTGTCTATATTGTGCAGTGTTTTTTGAGAGGTTCACCTGGCTTGCACTGCTTAAAATGAGAAAGAAAGAAAGAAAACCTCAAGAACTGTTTATCCATTAAGTTCATATTAACCACTTGAAAAGCTTCCCTCTAAGGAAATGCATCTGAGTATAATTTAAGCACAGGTCATGTTCTGCAGCTGATCTGGCCAGGAAGATGCCAGTGGGATTCTCCATAGCCACTCACAGGGCAGCTGGTGGGATTGTGACTAAAGATACGTTAGAACCATTCAAATATTGAAGTCACACGCAGGAGGAAACAAGAAAAGAAAAATGGAAACCACAGTAGTTACAAAAAGTGAAGCTTGTTGTCACTTCTTCAACTTGTACATTTTAAAAAAAAGCCTTTGGAGAAGTATTCTCAGGTTTGCCAAACCCAAGAATTTAAACATCCAGTTGGGAAGACTTAAGAATCATGTTGGTAGTTCTTATGTTCATAAAAATCTTTCTTTTTCCAACTTTCTCTGACCTTCCTGGCAATAGATATATGCCACTTAGAAATTGAAAAACTCAACTTGCAGCACACACAGAATATCCACATGAAGATTCTCCACCTTTTCTCAGGTGCCTTCCCCACCTTGTCAGGGGTCCAAAAAGTGATGGCATCCTTCTGCCTCGTGCCTGTGAAAGGATTTGATACTGGGCTGACTCTTGTCCTCCCACATGGTAGGTGAGAAGTAGTTCAGGTCAGTGCTCCCAAGGTCAGAATCGTTTCTACTGTGAAAGTGATTGGTGTTGGAAAGCTACCCTGGCTACGTAAGAGCAGTTTACACTGGCCCCTGTTAGATAGGTAGATCATGGTCCTGTTACATTCTGACAGAGTTGTGGTTTTTCTTCAGTCCCTTCTGGGGAGAGAGCTACAACAAAGAAGATAAACTTTTACATGAAAAATATTGCCTGCATGGAGTAATGGCCTATGGTGGTGCAAATGAGAAGTTTTTTCCACCTATTACTGAAGTTTCATTCTGTTTTTAAAATGGGACCATTTTAATTCACTTGTTACTCTACTGGGTTTTTAAATATGCACAGTGCTTTTTTGTTATGGATGTTTGCCTGACCCTGAATTTTTCTCTGAACTTTTTCAACAAAAATGGTTAATGAAGTCACAGAAATCCAGTTAAGTTATGAGGTGCTGTGCATCATCATAATCATGTCCTTGTTCATCTCCCTAGTTCGTAACAAATGTAATGCAAATGCAGAGGCTTCACTGAATTTTAAACTAATTCATTTTAATGTATCTTATTCTGGGGTTGGGTTGTTGGTTTTTTTTTTTGGTTGTTCTGAGATACCAGTTCTGAGTTTTGAGCAAGACAGAAGGGCTTTGCTGTGCCTTTTAATGTTTTTGGTTTACTTGTTTGGGGTTTTTTTTTTGTTGTTGAATGCTACTAATGTCACAGACCTCTGCAGCAGAGGGTCTTGAAATTTGTGAATAGAGGGCTCGTGGAAAAAGGTTTGACTAAAGGGTTAACTGCTGTTTATCTCAACTTTAGCATAGCTTTTGATACCGTCTCCCTTAGACACTAGTGAATTTTGAGTCAGGTAAGTAGGTGGGAGAGTGGACTGAAAGTACTGAAACCTGTCTGAACTGCTGGTGCTTAAAGACCAGCAGCACAACATTCAGCTAGAGGCAAGTCACTGTTTCACACTGACACCAACACTCTTAAAATTCTTCTTAAGGGCTTAGATGAAGGGGCAGGATGTACCCTTAGTAAGTCTGCAGCCAGTTCAAACTGAGGAGTGGTGATTAATACACCAGTGGCTTGTGCTGCCATTTAGATGGACCTTGGCAGGCTGGAGAAATGGGCCAACAAGAACCTCATAAAGTTCAGCAAAGTCCTGCTGCTCAGAGGAATAACCCTGCGCACCAGTACAAGCTGGGACAGACTGACTGGGAAACAGTTTTACAGAGAGGCCTCAGGGGTCCTGGTGAATAACCACTTGAACGTGAGTCAGTAATACATCTGGGACAAAGAAAAAGCTTTTCCCGTTAAGGTGGTCAAACACCAGTTACCCAGAGAGTCACCCAGAGAGCCTGTGCTGTCTCCATCCTGGGAGGAGATACTCAAAGCCCTAAGGAACCTGGTCCGACTTTAAAACTGGATCTAACGTTGAAGTTGGCCTTGCTTTGATGAGATGGGAGGGAGCCTGAACCAGATGATCTTCAGAGCTCCCATCCAACCTCAGTTATTTTGTAATTCTCTGATTGTAGCACAAATGTTATAAAAGTATTTCTTTCCCCAGAAATAGCCCCAGGGGAAGATACAGGCAGTGGGCTTTCATGTTTGTTTGCTGTAACACAAACTAAATCAAAACAGATGTTTCTGTGCCTTACAGTTTAATAAAGATTTTCCCACGTGTTGAATGTATTTAGACTAAAAACGTACAGCTTACTCTAGTGTCATCTTCAATGTTATATAGTTTCTTTGCTGCTTTCTATTGTTTACGCTGTGCCAAATGCTGTTCCAAGTCACTGTTTCATTTCTCACGGACAGCGTGTTTTACTCTTTTCCCCTGTAAATGGTTCTCTTTCGAAGAATTCAGTGTTATGGGTCTCCAGGACAGTTGCTGGAGTTGTTATTGCAGTTCCCTTCCAAAAGTAAAAAAGGCATTGCTGAAGGTGTTGCGAACCAAACTCTCCTTGATTTTTTTTGTGACTTAGCTGTAATGGGGGAGTATAGCATAATTACAAAATTTCTTCTTCACCACTTTTTTTCCTCATCCCTCAGTGAAGTTGGGTTGATCCTGCTTTCACCATCTAACCTGTGAAAACTAATTAGAGATCATAAGTTGTGGCTCCAGACTTGAGTCTGGAAAAGAAAAGGCAAATTTATTCTTGGGGGAGCCTACTTTTAATATTGAACAGAATTCTTTTTAGTCCCTCATAAAGTTATTGTTCTCTGAAATCCATGAAGTCTTAGTCAGTAAATGTTAGATTTTTGCTTGTGTGCAGTTCTCACTCTTGGTTATCTAGATATTTGAGTGGAATTAAAGTTTTATAAAGACGTATTTTGGGAAATACTACGTTTGTTGAGTCAGAAGCAAACCTGAACTGTTTGTTTTAATCCAAACCATCCCATGTCTAAAAAACTTTTAGTCTATCTAGACCAGGACACCTAATGATACCCTTAATTTGTGCTGGTCAGCCTGAGGGCTGAAGGTAAATGATTAAGATAGAAAGAATTATTTTAGGTCCTAATTTCTTTTGGATCTCCATAGAAGGTTAGGATTATTAGCATTTCACTGGACTTAAAACAATTTGTTTGTTACTTTGTTTTGATGGGAAATAACATTAAAATTACTGAGGTGCCTGGAGGAAGGGATTGTAAGGACTTTGCATAGGTTTGCTCTATTTTATTCTTGAGATAAAGGAGGAAAGAAAGTTTTGGCATGTGGATTCTAGAAGAACTCTATCTGAAACTTTCCTACTAGAGGAGGTGAAATGCTGATCTTTGGGATCCAGCAGGTGTTAACTTTGCCTTGAGACATCACCATGAAGAAGCATCAGTTTGCATAAGATGTGTTTGCTGTTCCTCACACTGGGAATGTTAAGTGTTATTTGGAGTTACCCGCTGTCAATAAGAAAACCAATCCTCAGGTTTGGCAAATATTAACTCAGATTATATTTGCTTCTGAATTGTTTGTTTTATTAAAAATTCAGCCTTGTGCATAACTCTTTCAAGGGGCTGGACCAAAATTTGTGACAGGTAAAGCAAATAGATTCTAACATGTTGGACTGTAAGAAATTTTAAAACATTTTGGAAGTCGGGGAAGCAGGTGATAAAACCCAAGAAGTATCCACTTTTGCTTAAGGGAATTGAAGTCTGGATGTTTTCTTTACCCACACTGACAAGCTAATGATCTGTGGAATGAAGAGGAGACATGGTAAACACCCCTGCTCAGTCATGTCCTTTATGGCATCCTGCATTCATCCGCACTGATGTCACCCTAGGTTGTAACCTCTTCTCATCATGGACCCAGTAAATAAATTAATGTTCATCTGTTGCTACATATAAATATTGTTAGAATTTTGACCCTTTGAGACACCATTTTTTAAAAGATAATATTTAAGAGCCAACACATTTTAACATTCCAGTTGGTATTTATGTTAATTTGAGTTCAATTCGTTCCCTAAGTGTTTGAGATCAGCTATTTTTAGCCTGGTTTCCTGAGGAACTGAAGTTTATAGCATGGCTGTATCTATCCATCTGCCTTCCACTGAGCTTTTTGAAGCCAATGATCAATTATCTTGATTTGGCAGAGAGAGTGAGGGTTTAATGCTGCTAATCTCTGGCAGGTTTCATTGATAGCCTTGGTTTGCTTGAAGAGAGGCACACAAATAACTACCCCATCTAAGGGAAAAGGTGTAAGGTAAGAGCACCAGTGGTGTTGTGTAGGGGTTGGTGGGAAAACAGCTGGGCTACCACTCAGTGCTGCTTCTCACTCGTGGGGTAGTGAAAGAACATGAGCCTGAGCTGGTATTGCTGTGGCTGGGGGAGACCTGGAAGCATGTAGGTTGTGAAGCATGGGCTGTGGATGATCACAGCTGGGGGGATGATGCATGGAGATTATGCATGTGTTCCTCGTGTTCCTGTGGTGATGACAATGTATGAATATGTAGCACGGAGTCTGTTGGGCATCAGTTTTGTTGCTCTGAAAACTTCTTGCCTTTAGCAAGGGAAGCTGTTGTACGGACACTATTCATAATTCTGGAAACCTGCAAAAACATACAGCTTATCCTTCCTGTTGGGAGAGGGTTCTTGGGCATGGCACAGAGGCTTTTTTATGGAGAATGTACACCTACAAAACAAATGATATGAAAGTCCTTTAGAAACAAGTTGGGCTTTGTTTCTCCTCAGTCCCAACATAAATAAAGTTCGAGTTTATTTCTCTTTGGGAATCTTGGAACAGGGGAAGAAATGAGACACGGAATTTTAATTATGAATGGTAACATGATTGTGGAAATGAGCTC
>VZTA01012712.1:131796-199869 GCA_013398855.1 Mohoua ochrocephala | reverse complement strand
GATTTTTTAAAAAAAAATTCTAGCCAAGGCTTTTCCAGTAGCCAAAGCTTTTCCAATAGAGTTTTCTGCCAGAGGACAGTTCTCTGGTGTCAGTGACTGAGCTTAGGATACTTATGTACTAAAATGAAACAGAGGGTTGTTTTGGTTTTTTTTTCTCGGGTGTTTTACCTTCCTTTCTTTGGTATTTAAAACATTTCTTGAGATCAGCATCTATATAATCAGTAGTCATAATACTTACTAGAGAAAGAGCATTTTTTCTACATGGAAAGACAAGTTCCATGTGTCCCTACAAAGGGAGAGTTAGCCCCAAGAATCACCGTGTGGCCTCTGCTGTTGTGCTCATCATAAAATACGGGATGCGAGTTTTGTTCAAATGCCTGTCAGCCAAGATACTCTGTTTTCTAAGCTATGTTACCAGCAAAGTCTGTTCACCTTTAAATCTCTAAAAGACTATCTTGGGCTTTGCACTGCCATGTCACTTTATGTGAATACTTATAAACAAAAAGCAGATGCAGGGCTAGAATGTTGCACTGCATTTGTCTGTCTCCTCCATAGAGCATGTATGCATTTATCTGTCTGCTTACAAATAAGCTTATCCTGAAGCTTCCACAACAGGTGGACACTCTGTTTCAATCTGATTTAGTAAGTTTTGGTTTACTCGACAGAAGCCATTTCTCAAGGAGCAGAAAGTATAGATTTTGGGTATAACAAGCTAGCAAAGCAAGACAAAAGTGTGTTTCGGTTTCTCTTCTTTAAAGCTGGTAAGCTGATTATCTCTTCAATTTTCGGAATCCAAATCAAAACCCCTGCTTATAAGCCTTAAGTCGGCTTGGGTATCCATTCAACTTGAAGAAGGGCTGGATAATTTGTAACAGAAACTTAGAGATCACACAGTAGTCAGCTGGAATGCAGAAAATGAGGTCATGTTTCTTGACCAGCAGTTGATTCTGCATTGCCCTGTTGCATCACTGACATGCATTAATAAAAGTCATTGCATGCATAGTTTTGACCATTTGGAGTTTTTGAATTTTATTTTTTATTACTGTTTATTTCTGCAATCACACTTGGGATGTTTATCCTGATTGACCTTTATGTATACCTTGTGTAGAGAACACAGATTCTATAAAATATTAGCAAATCAATCTGCTGTACAGACCTGTCTGGAGTAAAGATCTGTCGTGATCTTGTATTGTGGAATGTTATCATTTTTGATAGTGACAGTGTATTAGGAGTTATGGTTTTGATGTGCCAACTCCTAGAGTCGATACTTATTATTTATACTTATGTTGTGCCAGCAAAGCTGTTTCAGCAGTGAGGATCAGGATGTAATCCATCCCAGTAATAATACCCCTTCTCTTTTTTTTCTTCTTCCTCCTCTTCCTTCCTTTTCCTTCCTCTTTCTTCCTTTTTTCCTTCTCCTTTTCCCTTTCCCTTTGTTAGGCTGTTGTTTTAGCTGAATCAGTTCCCTGAATCAGTTTGACAGCCAGAGAATGTCTGCCACATATGTGAAGTTCGTGAGGCTAATCTGCAGGGCTGGAACTTGAGACTCATGGGGAAGTGGGCTCCAAGAGCCTGGGACGTGTGGGTTTGAGTGCCTGTGCTCTCCCTGCTGAGAGTTTGCTCTGCCCTTCTGCCATTGCATAGCTCCACGTGCTGAGTGATCTGTCTCACTCGGAAGGCCTCTCCTTTTTGTTTCCTTGTTGCTTTCTCCAGGAAAACATCCAACTGTCCATCAGCTGGGTCTAGAGGTTTTTATTGACCTTCCTGGGGGAGCAGCAAGACTTGAAAGGAGAGAGGTGTGGGATTAAGCCAGAAGAGCTTTGGGAGGCTCTGACCCAGAAGAGCATCTGCAACTCCTACCCTGGAATTGTCTGGCTGTTTTTCCAGAGAAAAGGAAGGAGCTGAACAATGTAGTTTGGAGGGGGTTTATGCAGGGGGTGTTACAGGGTCAAGCAGTTATTGTGATGTCATGTTTTGGGTAGAGCAGCACTTCTGCATCTCTGTGCCATGGTTCCTCCATTCCGCTGTGGCCTGAAGGGGTGAAGCCAGGCTCTTTGCTTTTGCCTTGTGCCACTTTCAAAACGCTTTCCTTACCAACAAGTAGTTAAAAAATCAATGTTGTATTACTAACAGAATTTCTCCCATCATTTATTTGTGAAGACTCAGGTAACCGAAACTTACATTTAAATGACTATTTGAGAGTTCATTGATCAAATTACTAGTGTACCAACTTGAATTTTTTTTAAAGGAAATTGAATATGCTGAACATATTCTTTCTTCCTTTGCTGAGTGCATATAGAACTCAGAAAAACATTTTTCACTTTTTTTGTCAGATAAATATTACTGCAAGAGGATAAACACAGTTATGTGCAAATACACTGGCAGTTTAACATAATTATAGATGCGTGTGCTGGCTCAGAGGGGCAGAAAATGATATTTAAAGGCATGCTGAAATCCAAGAGCTAAGTATGTACTGACAGTAGTCGTGCATTCGCCACAAACCTTGATGTCATGCTAGTGCTGTACCTAGGCTGTACACATTAGTACTTTATGCAAAAGTAAGCACAAACAAGGATGACAAGTAGGAAAGTTTAAGGGTCTTAGCTTGACATTTCCTTGCTAATTAAGTGCCTAGGCATACCACTGTTACTTTGCTTCACAAAGGAGCCTCGTGTGTTTTCAACATTGGATATGCATCAAATCCATGTCACTGAATTTCTGGCAGTGCATTTACCTAAACTGTAATTTGTCCCAGAATTCGTCCCAGAAGGCCACAGCTACTCTCAAAGCTGCAAAATCAGGAACAAATTGCATTTCTTTATCAAATACATCTTCTGTATCGCACACCTTTACATTTCTCTCGTTCTGGTTTATGCTGCCCGGAAGCTGAACAGGCATTTAGCACAGTAGTGCAATATAAGCAAGAAAGTTTGAAGCTATCAACAGCCACTACTTACATTTAATATCTTTATTGGAATCTTTACCCTCCCTGCTAGGCTTTAAAAATCCTTTAGGCAGTCAAAAGCTTAGCTAACAAAATTAATTGTATTTTTTTCCACTACGATACTTGCTGCTACAGGAAGATAACGAATTGAATATTTTCTGCTATTTTTCTAAGTGGTAGGTAATTTTTGACCGTATCAAGAGCTATGCTCGCTAAGGTAATTGTAGCAAAAATAAAAATTTGATCAGAACTAATCAGGGCATAAAGTAGTTATGTTAGGAGAACAAGAAGAAATCTGTGTTCTCTTGGACCCCAAGCTTGGTAGATCATACCTAGCTGGGAGGTGACTAAAGACTTCGCTCTCCTCTGCAGGGTCACGTTAGAGGCTGGGTATTGAAATGGATTGACTGTTGATAGGATTTGCCATAATGGATCATGCTTTCAACTGTGTGCTTCTCCTCTAGCCTGTTACAAGCAGGCAGACTGGACACAAAGGCTGCATTGAAATATAGGTTAGCTTATATATAGCACAATAGGTAAAAATAGCCTCTGTTTCATGAGAAGTGTAGTCTGAACGTGTCATTTTATTGTTATCTGCAACGCGGATCTGTTCAAATCGGAATCTGTATCGGGGTGTTTCACAAGTATTTCTCAAGTATTTCTGGAAATTAAGACTGGAATCAACATATATATAAAAGTTGAAGAGATACATTTTAAGAGTTTGAAGCTTATTCTTTTGCATTGGAAAGTAGATGAAGTACATGGAAGGCAGAAAATAATAGCCCAAAGTTTGCTGTTCCTTATTTCTTCCTTCTGGAGTGTGAATATAGATTGTTGGTTAGAGCTTTAAAAGCTGACAGAATGCATTCAGAGATTTTCAAATTACTTTTGGATTTGCATTAAAAAAAATCCAGGATCTGACATTTCAGTAGAGTTTAGAGATTATAGACTTCATTTTTTTCAACTACCTTACATTATTGGTCAGCTTCATCTAATTCAGTAATTGAAAGACTGTCAGCATGGCAGAGCAAGCTGAAGTTAGCAGAGCAATGGGAGAGCAGGTTGACCTGGTGGTGACCCTGAGTTTTTTAACTGCAGTGTTATATTCATGCTGCCTGTATTGTCAGTATTTAAGGGACAGAGATCCCTGGGATGGCTATAAAAATACCATTGTTACAAATGACAGCTGTTCTGCATGGAGTGCTTTTCTGTCCATGCATGCAGAGGACAGAACCGTGTGCTGGTTCTGGTTTTTCTGTATCTTATAATTCTTTTGCATTCTGATGGGTGTTCAGTCACCAGACTCAGATACGCCTTTCAGGATAGTCAGTAATCTGAAGCAATTTGATGCAGAACCAGGTGTGTTCTGACTCTTGAGGCTCAGAGCAAGAACCTCAGCTAAAGACAGAGGAGCAAGTGATGCCCGGTAGAAATGGGCATGTCTTGTCAGCGCCCATCTCAGTGTCATCAGAGGCCACGGCACCTGGAAGAGCTGCTGAAATACAGGGCTGTGTCCTGGCTATGATCTGGTGAAGCACTCTAATCCTGCAGCTCTTGCTAAACTGGGAGATACTGCTAGCTGGAAACAACGTGAGTGATGACAGTGACAAAGAAAAGGCTTTTCTGACAGCTCATTTAAACATCCAGCACATTTAGAGAATGTACGACAGTGTTTTGTGTGCTAGATAAGAAATGGTGGTCTGAGAGGCTAAAACGTTTGTGATCTGCTTATATGAGCACCACAGTCCTTGCAGGATCTAACGAGATAATTAGATAATAGGCTTCCAGCAGCTGCTTTTGTTATACCTAGTCACGAAAAGAGAAAGAGGTGGCCTGTAGCATATCAGAAAGTGACGTAGGAATAAATGGAATGTACAGATACAATCAGAAGGTGTAGGTTATCACGGAAAGGACTGCACACAACCCTAAACATTTTGATTACTCAGCATTATGCTCTTGGCTCCACGAGACTTCTTTTACCAGAAGACAGGGTGACATAACCAAGCAAATTGCTCTCAGTCAGGGAATATCTAAAGACCAGGTTTCTAAGGCATTAGAAGTCATTCCTGACAAAGCAAAAGACATCTCTTGTCCTAAATGCTTGTGTTAGTGTGAGTGGTTTTTTTTGTTTGTTTGTCTTTAGGAGAACGAAATGCTAGTAGTATAGATGAAAAAAACCCAAAAATGTCATCAGTAACTCCTTTATGCATCTGCTGCCTTTGTCTGTATATCTGCTTCATTTCTGCATCTGCTGCTTTTTCTTATGGAACATATAATTTTCAGACATTAGACAAAAAATGAAAATACGCTTAAGCACTGTTTATCATCCTTTTTTCCCCAAAACCTCCTTTCAGGCTTTCTCTAGTTTCATTTTCACAGTTTTGCTTATTACTATCCATTTATTAGCTTTTCTTTCATTCCATTCAAAATTTGTATGCATAATGTAGTCTCTCTGTAGGGTCCTTACTCTGAGTATATTTAAATCTCTCTTAACTCAGTTCATGGAAAGGGAATCTTTGAATTATATATTTATTGCCATTTTGTTCCAATTCCCTTAAATTCTTTATAAATTCTTTGACTGGCTTTAGGTTTTGACTTCTTTTAAGACAGTAGGGTCCTATCTTGAAAAACTAGGAAGGCTTCCCACTTGTTGTTAGCCTTCATCAACTGACAGCTGAACACTGAAGCACTGTTGAGGCAAATGGGAGCACGACTGAGTTGTTTCCCACTGAAGAAAAAAGAATGGCAGTGGTGCTCCAAGACAAAGCTGTTCGGGTTATCATGATAATTTTTCTAGCAAGCAGAGTTGGTTGAATAGAATTACCAGCTGCAGACACAGTAAATGAGGCACAAATCATGCTCACTAGGCTGGATGGTTTCAGGGTGGAGGATGAAATTTGCAGTGACATTTCTGCATGTAATAGAGCAAAGCTCTGGTCTGTAAACGAAGTGAAGGTATCTGCTCGCAGGTCCTGCCCCGTGGTGAAAGCATATGGGAACTAGGCGAAATTACAACTGTCCCAGATCTATGACTCTACACATGCATTTGCTTCAGATAATAAAAGAAGCAGAAAAAAACATGTGCCTTTTTTCGTAGAAATAATTTGTTATTTGAGGTGACTGGTGTCACTGGGTAGCTACAAAGCGTGCCTTGTCCCTGGCGTCTCTAAGAGCTTCCTTTTCAGATCCAGAATGGTATTTCGAAGTTTGCGTCTCTGTTAGCTCCTGTCTCATGTCCGTCAGCTCCCTACAGCTGCTGCCAGATCTGACCCTTGTCCTTTGGGCAGACTCTTGTTGATGGGCCACGTCTTGTCCAACTTGATCATACAACCTCAGGAAATCATTCGTGCATGTCTGTTTGCCCTGTAAGCATTTACACTACTTTGCTGGGCTGAGCACAGGGGGCAACTTTCATTCTCTGTAGCCTGTCCATTGAAAAATGCTAATTCAGGGTAGTCTGGCACTGCTCACCTGTTATCTTCAGCTGGGATCACGGCTCTTGGTTATTTAGATTCACTTAATGGCTGCCTGCCTGCGTTGTGTCTTCGTCTCTGCGCGTGAGAATTCTTCTGGGAGCTTTACTCCATGCAAGTAAGATATACTGCAAGCTTTATAAGAGGCCTGTCTTGTTGTCTGTATTTTGTGTGTTATAGCTCCTCAGGGATTCAACTGCAAGAGTTAAATATTATAGTAGTGACTTACAGCATCCTGGTGTTATGTATAGAGCACTTAATTACATTTGAATGCCCGAAGACTTAAGAGATGCTTCCCTTTTGCAAAACTACCAGCCAAAAAGAGGTATTTTCAAATTAAAGCCCCCCCCACCGTTAGATTTTTTAAAGCCTGTGCCCACTGTTGGGTAAGTATAATTTGTTTTCAAATGTTACTGCACATACTGTAGCCTTTCTCGAGAGCTGGATGAAAAGATGATGCTTTGTTCTGATCTGAAGTTGGATCACTTGGAGAAACATTTTCTGCATGAAATGAAGAATTTTTCTGCATCATCAACGGAAACAAATTAAAAGGAGATATTTTTTTTTCAGGGTTTCTTAATCCAGTACACAAGAAGGAGCATTGATTTCAGTCCAAAAGTATAAGATCTAGTCAGTAGATTATGTGAGTGTTGTTGTTTATCCACAAAGACTGTAGGGGGAAAATGTGATAGTGAATGCTTGTCAGTGAGATCCTTTTCTCTTGGAGAACTGAGACAGAGCCTAAAGTAAAAATGGCATTTTCTTGTACTTGTGAATTTTTAAAAAAAAGTCTTTTAAAATGTGAAAGAATTTTAAATAAAACTTGCAACAGCAGGTTGTAGTAGGCAGGAATGTAATTTCTGGTTTAAGTGTGATAGTGTATTTTAAAAAAATACACCCCAAAGCTGAAGAATTATTTTCTCTCAAGCACAATAAAAGGAAATTTGCTCGTAATGTGGACAAAAATCTCGCAAGTGCAGCTGAAGCAAAAACTGTCGTTGACCTTATTGTAAAGATACAGCAGTGTTTAAAAGTGTTCCAGGCAGGATTAATTCCCACTTAGAAGCAAATTTAAGGTTTAGAGGGGGGTAGTTGGAAGGAGACATACATAAATAATTGCCTCCTGATCTGGAATTTCCGCTTGGTTTCTGGCCAGCTGGAGGAGTGGACGTTTTTCGGCAGGACGGCGGTTGTTAGTTTTTCTCATCATTAGCAGTCAAGAAAGTTTGTCCTTCGACTTGCAGTTAACTGAGAAAAGATGTTGAATGGTAAAAAATTGAGCTGTCCTTGAGTATGTTCTGTTTATGCAGCAAGCTGCATCTTTTAAATGCATTATCTTAATTTAGTCATTAAAAATAGTTACCTTTGAGGGGAAGGAGGCGTACTTCATCTACATTGTTTCATTGCATATGCAAGACATATTTTACTACACATTTAAATTATTATGCAGTATGGTATTGATATCCCAGACTTGCTGGTGCGCTGCGTGCCCCGACATGCGTGCGTACACGTGGCCGCGTTTGTAGCTCTGTAAAATGATGAGGCCACTGTTAGGGACAGGCCTTGCTGGATCAGGGCCTGGGGAATGAACAGGTTGTCTATTAGCACTGAAATAAATACAAGGGACTTTAATTAAAAAAAACAAACCAAAAAACAACCAAAAACCAACTTTGCCATTTTTTTCAGTGCATGTTGGAGGAACGTCGGACTTGGTTTGTTGTGGGCTACAGGTTGCAGCTGCGTGCCACTCACACTAGCCCAAGTGGCATCTTGAGCTGTGTCCATGTTGTCAGTGCTGGGAAGGATCTCGTAGCCCTTCCCTCCCTGCTGGGCCTTGCTCCCACGCCCTGGCTGGCCCAGCAGGGCAGGGGTGCTTCCTTTCTGCCTGGCCGCCAGGGTCCCCAGGGCACCGCCAGCCCTGGTTGTCCCTGCCCATGGTCCGGCACCCCACGCAGCCCTTCCGCAGCCGTGCCCCAGCAGGGCTGGTCTCCCGCAGCCTGGCATGGCTGTGGGCCCCCTCAGCTGGGCCCCTGTTGATGGAGGAGCTGTTATCATTTTCCTTCTTTAATGCCTGGTGGGAGTAATAGGAATTGAGGTTGTTTTCTCTTGTCACACGGTACTTTCAGTGCCAGGAGCCCTGCTTCTGCTCCCTTCATTTACTCTGAGTCAATGTCTGACTTTCTCCTGAGCAATTTCTGTTTAATCCTCCCCCTTAGTCTTCAGGAAAAAGTTGTCTTTCTCCTCCACTATTCACCTCCCCCACACTCTTTAAATGAAAACTCATTCACAGGCTTTCCATGCCTAGCAAAACAAAGAGAAGTTTAAGACACTTATTATTGAAGATGTGCTGCAGTAAATAAAGGGATTATCAATAGCAGAATTAAACCTTGGTGAGTAAAAAACATGCAGTTCATGTGTGGAAAAATTAATGCTATATGGGTATCAAAGCCAATTAAAATAAATCAGTGACTTTTATTAGCACTACTGTCTGCTGCTAATCAAAGCTGTTATTTTAGTAAAAACTCTGATCATTAAACAAGTTCCTTTCTACATGGCAAGACACCATTGCAGACACACTTGTGTCTGCAATAGTCTACTTATTCATATTCGTCATTTAGTTCTATATTGCTAAAACTCCATGGATTCTAAGAAAAAATGTGCCATAGTACTGTATATTTAAATACTGTGGTGTGACATAACCTAAAACAAGTAACGAACAAGAGGTGCGATGAACGACCATTACAAACCTTTTTGTCTTCCCCATTGTTCCATCTTTGGGAATAGGAATAATGACCATTTAGGCTGCAAATAACGTGCTTACCCAATAAATTGCCATGAGAAAAGTCCCTCTGTATATATCTTTGCTTATGCCTCCCTGCAGAGCATAATGCATGCTTAAGATCCTACATAGGGAACACACACTTGGTTGTGCGTAAGATTTATGTAGTAAATTTTATCTATGCCTGGAATCCTTCTGTTATTAATGATTATAATTATTAGAGTGTGTGAGCCATAGCTGCCATTCCCACAGGCAGCAGTCCCTCACCTCCATCTTCACAGCCTTGCAGTAGAATCATCCCTTTAGAAGCAAACTCAGGTTTCCAGGTTTCTTCATCTTCTTCTTTCCATCCCATCTTTACTTTACCCTATCACCAATCCTAGCTCTGCCCTGTCCACTGCCCACTGCCCACTGCTGACTCTCAGCCTCGACATGGGTGGTATAATGCAGTTTGCCGGTACTGCATCGCAAACCATATTGGTAATGGTTTTCCTCTGTGTATTTTCCACTTCTTCCAGGGCCCAGCTATCAGTTTGTGGGATAAGCATTAATTCTTTTTCAGGTTATATTTGGGGAGTCATAAGTCTTTGCAAGTTGTTTTCATGTCATGTTAGATTTTTTTCAAAGATATATGCTTTTAAAATGTCATTTTTAAAAAGAAGGTTCTAAACAATTTCTGGTAGTCTTCTTTCACAGGTGAACTCACGGAATGAAAGTTGTTTAAGTTTTGGTTTTCTCTTGGAATTGTAGACCTGTGTGTTACAACTTACCTTGGGTACTCCAGACTCCTCTTGATAGTTATGTGTCAAATTATTCTGACAATGAAAGTGTCAGGGAAGCCACACGCCCTTCAGAACACTTGTATGTGAGACAAGTACCAAATAAACAGTTTTCTCACAACTATGGGAAAAGTCGGGAACGGTGCTGCAGAAGAAGAGAACCACTGTAGAAGTGATTGGCCTGTGTATGCAGGAAGTGCTAACAACTTTCCCTGTCCTTCAGATTTCTGACTGAGTAGAAAAACGAGTAGCACTGTAAAAATCAGGGGGATAGTGGGTGGCATCTTCATTGGTGCTCATTTACCTGTTGCACTAAGGCCATCCTTGTTATAGATAAACAAAATGTCGACTTTTTTGAACATCTGAGGGTGTCAACAAGTAGTGCTCCATTAGCATAGTCAGATCCAGAAATACTCACTATTTCTCTCTTTCTCCTGAATGTTCGTTGCGTGTTTGGAGTGCAAATCTTGAGAATGAGCCAACCTGGCTCCATAAACCTGGTGAGGGGTCCAGTCTCCGCTTCTCCCAGGCACCTTTGTCTCTTGGCCCCTCTAGTGGATGTCTGTGTAGGCAGTGTGTCTCTGCAGTGGGACACGGTGTCCTTTGGTGGAGTGTATTGCAAGACCTGAGAGGTAATTTTAGCTCCAACAATGGCCTCGTTTGGTGCCAATCTGATAACAGCCATCCTGGTTTACGGAGATCACAATCTATTTTATGCTTGGTGTGCTGTCAGTCTTTTGCATGTTAAAAATCATATACTGTTTATATAAAGAAACAAAGTGGAAAAAATAGTTTTGTTCCTGTTGAGAACTTGTCAATTTATGTTACTAAATGTCATGTTTTTCCTGCCTGCAATCATTTTTTGCTTCGTGAACTTGCGGGGGAAGCACTGCTTGGCATCTCGTGGAGAGGAAGCTGCTCATTCGCTGCCCTGACCTCGGAGTGTCTCCTGGCAGCCCGGCCTAGGCCTGCTTCCTATGGGTTTTCCCACTGCAGAGCCTTTCCTCTGGGGACCAATCACTCTGGGCCGGTGCAGCTTTTGCCTCAGGATGCACAAAGTCTGCTCAGTCTCTGCACAGCACGGGAGGTTTTTAGAAGCTGTTTGCCGAGTGACATCAGTGCAGTGGTTTCTCTCCTTTGATGGGCGAGCTGAGGATGAGTTTCCAACCACAGAGATGCAGCCTGTGGTGGTCTTGCCATCCACCTCCAGCTGGGTGTTTGGCATGACATGCAGCTGAGCCAGCTGGCCACACCTCCCACGTCGTCTCCAGCTCCGGGGGGAGAAACGCTGGTGGCACAAGGCAGAGGAGAGCAAGAGCAGCCATGCAGAGGGTACCTGCAGTGCAGTCGGGTTCCTGGGTACCCTAGCCAGGTCCTGGACTGCAGTCCTATTAAACCCAAATTCTCTTAATCCTGCAGCTCATGCTGCTGTATCTATAAAGCGCCATTGCCTATTCATGTGAAAAGCCTCCGAAATCTTATTTGTACACTTAAAGTCGCTCCAACCCAGGTGAAGGTGCTTTTGCCTACTCCCCCAGTACTCTGAGGTGTAGCCAGACACTATTTCTGCTTATGCTGCAGAAACAGCTGGTGAGCAGGTCTCATGCTTTTCACCATCATTTAGTAATTAAAGGCTAATCTTACAGCTGCCTTAAATGGCAGAATGGAAGCTAACTCTGCCATCTTCAGATTTTTTAAATTAAATAGATTACAGTGCAGCGTGCCTTGAAAATCCCCTTTTCAAATATATTTTTTGCTGTTTGCTTAATACGTATCCTGTGGTCTTACGTGTTGATGCACTCACGTCTTTAGATCTTTATATGATACATGAGAATATTTTGCCAGTGTGAAGGAATGGCATCGGTGTTACAGGTCTGGTAATTTAGAGTCTCAAATGCATTTGTGTCAGAGCACAACATTTCTTTCACATCCCTAAGGAAGAGGAAATTAAATCTAAAAGTCTTTACATTTCAAATATTGAAAGATGGTAAAAGGGCTACTGTGAATTGCCTCAGAGAAAAAAAAAAAGACATCCAGTCCTTTTTCATATAACCGAGCACAATTATTTAGGTATCTAAACCCATTTCTTGTTGGACAAAGACTGCAGGATCAAGCTTTACAGTCCCTTGTTGAAAGTCTGCCACTGCATCAAGGTGTGATGTGATGAAATCAAGACAAAGAGCACCTAATATGGTCTTTATCGTCTCTGTTTTGGGGAGGATGTTTGGTGCAGTCTATTCCTCGCCCCTCCACACCAAGAATAAATTGTCAGGTTTCTTAGTCTGCTGAGTGTGATTGATCTCACAGCAGTATGTGGTGTTTCATTATTTTCTTCAGTACTCTTAAGAAGGTCTGTAGGAGAGGTGGATTTACTGTTATAGTGGCTAAGTAGTTTAACTTAATCCTGAATAAACAAACAGATGCTCTCACCAAGGACCTGGCATCTGGGGCTGTCAGCATTTATTACTGCAAGGCTCAGAAGAGATAAAATTATCCTTAGCCTTCACAGAAAGACCATGGATATAATTTGAAAGACATGTACTTCAAAGCACAAACTAGCCTCTCAGAGAAACTAGTTTAGATACTTAGATTCCTGTCTTAGTAATGACACAAGCAAAATGCTTCTTTCTTCACTTGATTTGTGCTTCAGAGCTCTCATTTTGCACGTTTGTTGTCCTTCCCCATGGGCCAAGGCTGAAATAGGTGTGTTTACAATCACACCTATGTGCATTTACAGTTACGTGAGTTTGTACTCAAAGGTTTTGTCTATGGCTTCTGCTGAAATATCTCCATGAGGGAAACTGTATTTAGTAATTAACTGAGGTTTGGTTCATCTGGCCATCTGGCAGCGTGCTGCTGTTGATAAGCAGGCTGGGGTGTGGTGCCCATAGACTGCCAGGTCCACGGGACTGTGTTGAGTGTCATTATTACAGGCGCTTGCATGAAATACCAGAGTCTAGGATTATTCAGGCTTTTGGACCATCAGTTGTAAACCTGTATCCATCAAAAACCCTAAATCCACAACTACACATTTTGTTTATTGCCATAAGGTGGTGGGTCTGTTTCCCATTGGTCTTGTTAGTAGTTGAAATAGTGAGTTTTAAACCCAGATTTCATTTCAGAGAAAGGAATTGTAGCAAATTGCACAAGTATTTGAAAGCGAATTTGTAATGAAAATTATAGGTTTAAAATTTACTCTAAATATTTCTCAGAGGGGGAACCCCAGCCCACAATACTTGGATTTCAGTGAGTGGGCTAATACTCCTTGTAAACCTGGGCTTAAGAGTCATTACTGTAGTTCCAGTGAGAGGGAAAACGTTTTCTGAAGGAATCTCTCTTCCTCCAATACATGCGAGCTCCCTCTTTTACAGTAAAGCTGAAATTTTCGGGACTCTGCTAGGAACACTTACGCAGAAGGATTGTTGGCCGCTGCTGATGGCAGCGTGCATGCTGCAACCTGGGTCAGAAAGCTGCTCTCTGTGTCTTACATGGGAAAGGCAAATACTCAGTGGTGCTTTATGCCATCCCAAGGTCTCATCTTCCATTCACAGCTGTACTTCCCTAAAAGAAACATGCATACATACATACATATATATATGTGCACATCTCAAAGCAATTCTGTCCTGAAAGGCTGGAGAGAGCTTTGTGATACGTTCAAACTGTGACTTCACAGCAAAGTTTCCCAGTAATGTATTAGGTGAATGAGTTTTGGAAGGGTCACGTTACCCACAAGAGGGAAGGATGACTTTCTGCTCAAGCTTGTCATGAACAACTATGCTTGATAGAGTGGAAAGTATTTTTATTATGAATTCCTCCAAGATTAGGCATTAGGGGTTTTTTGAGAGAGTATCTGTAGCAGGAGTGTGGGTACTGAAAAATGGCTTGAATTCAAAAATGTCTCACTGCATCAGTGGACTTTGGTTCTTGCTTTCCTATTAAATTGAAATTAAAATTTGTTTCTGAATTACCTCTTTCAAAGAATGACCGTGGAACCGACATACTGAATTGAGCAGATCAGAACAATTTGGATAAAACATTTGGAAACTGTGAAATTTCCTCCCAACATCTGAGTGCTCTCCAGTCTGCACTGCTTCTGTTTTCTTCTTGCTCACAGTTGGCAGTACCTTATGCCAGGGGTGGTTGAATTAAAGTCAATAGGCTAGATTATGTCCTGAGGACTTGACCCACAGTAATTGTGGTATGTTGCTGAGCAACCTCACAGGGCTCCCAAGGAATGAGCTGTGCTTAGGGAGCCACAATTTACTCTTTTTTTTTTTTTTCCAAGGGTTTTAGCAATTTGTTGCCAGTAAACTTCTACTTAGCTTTGTTCCAGTTCTTGCACAGTTCTAAACCTTAGCTGTTCTCCAGCTACCTGTCCTAGGAGAAACAAATGGGGGCTGGATCCTCGGTCCCCCACACACTTATGTTCCAGCAAGCAGCTACTTAGGGGTCTTGTTCAGAAGCCCACCACATTAAAATGAATCTTGACAGCACTGAGTTGCTCATTAGTTGTAAAAAGACAAATTACAGCCTGGGTTAACGTTATGATAAAAAACGGACTTTTTTTTTTTTTCTGTGCCTACCCAGGCAAGCAACTTTTTAGTTTTCCTTTGAGCAAGTTATTTGCATTGAGTTCATATTCTGTAGTTCTTTCTGTTATGAGCTGAAAAGAGCCAGTTCTTTCAAGGCCAGATTTACTGCTGAGCTTTGTGAGGGAAATAATTATTTTCAGAATAAAGTGACTTTTATTTCAGATCACCATGTCTGCAGGGGGAGTGGAGCTACTCCAATTTAGTTTATTTTTCAATACCTCTTCCCATTAACTTCTCCATATAAAGTGGGCATCCAGTCTAGCATTTTTCAGGAGTTATGCCACCGCCATTTGAATTGGATGTT
The DNA here is from genome assembly GCA_013398855.1 of Mohoua ochrocephala. Lineage (NCBI taxonomy): Eukaryota > Metazoa > Chordata > Aves > Passeriformes > Acanthizidae > Mohoua > Mohoua ochrocephala. The sequence continues at coordinate 184,998 of VZTA01012712.1, read as the reverse complement.
CATCAGAACAGTTTAGAGAGCAAACCAGCACCATGATGAGAGAGTTATGACATAACTTATCACAGACACTTACAGTATGTTACAGGTGTTTGTCCACAGGCACAAATCAGTGTTGTAAAGAGCTTACAGGAAAATATTTTAATTTTCACAAATAATAAGCAAAGATTTTTAAGCCTTTCTTATGGAATCATGGAGTATCCTGAGCTGGAAGGGACCTAGCGAGATCACTGAGTCCAGCTCCTGGCTCTGCACAAGGAAATGCTTGGACAGAACTGCTAGGCGGAGAAACAGTTTGGCAATGGGGCCTTAAATGTTTTTAAATACTTTTGCTGCAAATCCATGGTGCATGCTATTAATATTCAGAGGGGAAGACAAGCCTCTGTAATATTAATGTTCTCACTGTTCACGGGAACTCTATCTGATAGGACCTACAGGTAGTGACTGCTGTGAAACTGATTTTTTGTTCTGTTAATGCACAGAATTTCATGTCTCCTGTCTCTGTGTAAGCTGCATAAACTTGCAAGAGGTGTTGTAGCTTGTAAGAGTAAATTTTAAAAACATGCTTTGATGATGGGTATGAAATCTGCACCTGCAAAAGGTGAAATCTCTCCCCTGATGTCTTTCCCTTGAGAAGCAGTACCATTAAACTGCTCCAGATGAGACTTAGTAGTCTTGGGGGCCTTCTGTGTATGGATTTTACTTCATAGAGCACTTTCTGCAGGTATTAAGTAAGTCACCCATTGGGAAGGTGCAGAAGAAACCTCAGGAAGACCCTTTCCCAAAGAAAGGTTTGGAATCTATAAACGGGTAGTCAGGAGGGTTTTTGTTCAGTGATGCTAGAATTGCCAATTATAGTTTAGTGTGCTCATTTTTCCTTTGCAAAGCTTTGTGTTTCTTGACTTCAGTAAAGAGGAAGTAAATAGAAGACGGAATGAAATTAAATGAAGAAAAAGATATAAAAAGGACATTTTAGGCCCTGACGTTGGCAAATTTATCTACACAGCAGAGGAAAGGACTACAGAAGTACTGATAGTAGAAATGGACTGTAATGAGCCAGCTCCATTGAGGGAGGACTTGGGGGTTTCCTTCCCCTGCACAGATTGCCTGAAGCTGAGCATGTGGGAGCTGTTGTTCACTGCTCTGATCTCCCACTGGAGCACCACTTGTTTTGTTCCTTACGAACTACGGACTGCTGGGACTCTGTTCAGCAGCTGGCTGTTAATCATTATGGACTCTTATCAGGTTTGGGTTTGGAAACCTGTAAATAATCAAACTGGGGTTAACTTCAGCTGTGTCTACCTGTTGATCAGCCATCCCCAGTGTCACACAGGAGACTGGGAGCAGCTGGCCCACATTTCATAGCAACCTGCTCTCTTATTCCACGCATGTCTGCTATGTAGTGCTTAAGCAGGGAGGCTGGTGAATGTCTTCTTAAATGGACGCAGTATTAAATGAGTGTGTGTGTAGTGGGAGGGGGGCAAGAGATGATCATTCATTGCTCAACCTGAGAATCTGTTTATCCTAACTTAGTCAATCCTAGTACTAGTACACTCGAGTGAAATACTTGGAAACAAAGCCCTGTTTGCAGGCTCCCTGCAGGCTCTTTACAGTTGTATTGCTTCTATACTATATTCCCATCACCATTATAGTCTGTAGAAAACAAATGGCCAACATGACACGGTGCAGGATCACCATTAATAGTCAGGTAAGCAAAAGCTGCGAGTATGGTTCTTCCGTCATGACATCTAATGTGCTCCATGAATCTGCCATCAGGAAAATGCCAGGCAGGTCTTGGAAGGCTGTACCACATCTGAATTTGGCGTTAAGAGAAATACTGCTGGAGTGGAGTGGCTGGATTTGGTGCGTGGAATTGGAGAAGATAGCTGACTGATTTGCAGATGTCTCAGAAAAGAGCTGAATAAGGGAAAAGAGTGAATAAAGGAAAAGAGGGGAAAAAAAAGCTCACTGCAGAAAAAAGGAAACCTTTTCAGAGAGAAAGCTTGAAGTGTTATTTGTGTTGGGGTAATAGAGGAAACAACACAGTGTGAAGTGTTCTACTGCAGTGAAGGAGGGGCGGTGCTGGCGTGCAGGTGAAGTACAAGCAGCAGGTGGACCTATCCTAAATGTTGCACAGGGATTACTCAACAGCAGGACCAGAGGTAGCAATGAGGATTTGGGACACCTGTAGAAAGAAGCTGCAATCGGAAGTTGTTCCAGCCATCCGTCACAATTTTTCCTTACGCCTCTTGGAAACTCGTTCCCGTCACTCTGAAGCGAACCAGACCTTTTCCAACCAGTGTCAGTTTATCAGAAGTTCACAATTACATCCATAAATTCTACTCCATATTTGCTTGGCAGAACTCCTCTGGGTTGTCTGGCTTCTGCAAGCTTAAAATAATTAATCGGTTTCTTGCTTCCAAGACTTCAGTCAAGCTGAGATTCGCTGATTTGTGATGCCACCAGATACTGGAGTGTGAATCCATCTGCTCTCCATGCAGAGGAGAAATAAAGGAAAGTACTAAGTTAAAAGCTTGGCAGCTGAAGAAATATTGGCAGCTGAAGCTTCCTTGGTGGTATTTCTTCTCATGTCCATTCTTTCATGTGTGTAGGTCCTTTCTACTTCCATGTATGTAGCTCCTTTCTCTTCTGTGAGACTTTGAACATTTCAGAGAAGATAAACTGGAGGAGCAAAATAAGTACAAAGTAAAAGTAGCTGAATTTACACAGTTTGCAGAATGATATAAGGGGTTTTTTGGCCATATTGGCTGGAAGCAGATGGCGATTGTCCCTCCGAAATCTGCTTCTGGCTGTTAGTTTTGGAGACCTTTCTTGATGGCCAGTGTTTGGGGTTTTTTTTCATCTAAAAATGATTTGGTAAGCTGCTGTCTCCTACTCACAGCACAGCATGCATATCAGCGTAGTGTCAAATCACGCCTTACTACAAATTTGTTGGTATCGTGGCAGTCTCTCCTAAGAGACTGCCCACACAGTGTGTTAACAAAAGAAAAAACTGCATAAAGTAATAGGGACACTTAAATCTAAGGGTGAGGGGAAGCAGATATTTTGGCGCAGCCATTACAAATTTAGCTCTGATTAAGGTGTAGTTTACAAATTGCTTGACGCTAAATTACTGCAATTTTTTTGTTTTCCTTAGCTCTTTCAGTGTTTCCAGAGAAGTAGGGAGAGGGTTGTATTTTATCGGCGTCTCCCCTGTGATTTTGCCACAGAAGCATTTTATAAGTTACGTGTATTTTTCTTCCACTGTCTGAAATGTCGATGTGTTAGTTTACCTGTGCAAAGGTCCAAGTTAAAACATCTCTGAAGCAGAAGGGGATTCTTCTGCTCTATTTTTAAAGCTGTGGTCAAGGAGGATTTCAAGGGCATGATCACCTTCATCGTTTGTAAACCTCTCCACTCTGGAGAAAATAACTTTAGAGGAAGACTTTTACTCTAATAAAATGAAAGATATCATTCTATCTTGTATTGCTTTTTACTGGCTCCTATTAATCTGGTGACGTTTTAGGAATACTACCTTTTTTGACTTATTATTCTTAGCTAATGCATTTCAAACTCAGTCCGGTCTTAATGCAAACTAACCTTACATGTATAAGTCCTTGCCTTAAACTCATAAGCTGCATGGAGTCCAGCTATGTATGACACAGTACGTTTCTCTACTTGTATTACTCAGTATGAAAATAAATACAGTAATTTACGTATCTCTATGATAAGTTGGTCAACGGTGTGACTATTTAAGAATGAGTAAAATACAAGCAACTTAATTAATTGCATCCCGTTACTTCAGTAATAACCATGGACAGCAATTGTGCTTTATCTATGATTCTTAGGTACAAAAGACAAATGGAATTTTTTGTCATTTGTTGTTGCTAGACTTTGCAGTACAATATCACGTACATTAATGGAGGAAGGAGTAGAAAGGTAGGTTTTAATTAAAACTTTCCATGTTGCACCAGGATAACTTAACCACTGCTCATCGTTCAGTGTGTGGCCCAGAAGAGACTTCATGTGAACATCAACACAGCAGAAATCGAAGCTGTCTCATGTAGGAATGCTCCAAAAGACACAGTTCACAAAAAAAAAAAAAAAGTCAAAGTTAGATGCTGTTGTACAAGCTCTGTACAGTGTAATCGACATTGGTGAAAGTTTGTGTGCCGGTGTAACTGGATGTGAGATTAAAAATATTACTTGTGTGTGCAGAGCACCTAGTGACTGGGAAGAGGCAATATTATAGCCAAGTTTTTATGTACTGGAAAAGCGCAATGTTATGACTGCTGAAAGGACTCATTCAATCAGCTGAGGAAGTGAACTAAGAAGGCAGAATGTGACTTTCATGGTAGTTCGTGTTTCAAGCTGAGCAAACTTGCAGAGCTCATTTGCAAACAAATTCCTGAACACTCCTCTAAGCCCCAAAAATTTAGCATGAAGCCCGACCTTTCTCTCCAGTAAAACCTTTCCACCTTGACCAGAATACCTGCAAAATTGACTTTCCTACTCTTTCCCTTGTCAATAAAAAACAGGCATGCCAAAGTAGAGCAGAACAAGGTGAGAGTGACTCTGTAGACACCTCCAGATACCATATGGCAACCACACTTTTGACTTGGAAAGTAATCAGGTGTTTATGAGTTCGGGTATAAGTACTCCTGTTAATTAGGAAGAGAATGGATTTTTAAATTAATAGTGGCCCACAATTAGCATACGCCTAGTGTCAGAACTAGCCATAATTTTGAAATGATTGTTTGCTGATGTGAAAAGTTGTGAAGGAACAAAGAAGTGTGGTGTTTCAAACCATACAGCATTATCCTGGAATTTCCCCTTTGTCTGTTGTATATTTCAGAAGCATTGCCTTTACTTATGAACTTGTACATTAAACCCTCTGCCCTCAGTGTTACAGATTAGCTACTGCTTATGACGCTGGAAAAGCACAGAAGCAAAAGAAAACAGAAGAATCTGCTGTTCTCACTTTACGCAGTGTGAGTTGTGATGCATGTAGGATGTCTGTCATTGTTTAATACTTTCTGCATTACCGTAAGCAGAGTCATCTTGACAGGAGCAAGAGCACGTCTGTGCTGCATCTGACAGTAGAGCGTAGCCTGGTGAGACGTGGAAACAGCAGCAGCACCGTGACTGTGGCAGCAGTTCCCACTCCGTGTGAAAGGAGTTGTCCTCCTCAGAGAGAATATCAGCCCACACCTCCGTGCTCCCAGTGGCACATCTCTTCTGGTGCCCTAATTAGCTGGGCTGTCACGTAGGTGTCACACAGACATATCTTTATCTTGAATTGGCAGTGACTAAAGTCACTGTTTCCCAGTCATACAGGAAAATAAAAAGGCAATTAGCTTCAGTGGTAAGTTTGCTCGTTGACTCCTACAGGGTCCCTAATCCTGAGAGTTAGTGTAGCTCCCACCTACTTAGTTCATGCAAGAAGCTGCATTAACTGCCTTTGTATTTCATATGAACAGGCTGCTGTTAGTCTCAAATGCTATGTATAGTACTGGCAGTTCAGGCTGAGCAGCTCTTTGCTCTTTTGGTAATGACTTAATTTTGATATTTATGAATTTAGATGTGGTGACTAGTTCCCACAATGATTTTGACTGCATGAACTACTCATCTTGGGAATATGCTTCCCAAAAAGTTAACTTTCTGTGCAATCCTCCTGTATCAGTCTTGATCTTTCCTAGGTGCCACTTTGCATAAACAACACTTTTGTTCCTGGTAGGATGGGGAAGGGAAACATCTCATTGCACAAATAACAAATTGAGGAGAGATGACACTCAGAAAATAGGGTCAGTTTGTTTCTCAGAAGACGATCCCCTAAATTTATGGATCTAAACAGTAAAATTAATATGACTGCTTGTTCTGGATGTTCTTTCCCCAACTTAGTTACCTGTAGCTCTCATTGTTTTCACTGACAATTGATTCTGATATTGCTCCAGTTTTATGTGAATTTTGAATTCCAAACTAAGACACCTCCTGAAATTTTGTCTGAGTTGCTTTGATTTTACTGTATCCTCCCTTCTTGGTTTACACCTTCTTTGTAGGAGGTATTTTTACAAAACAGGTGAACTTTCTGTGCTGAAAACTGAGATTTTTTTTTCCCCAGTGCACTGGTGAAATTTCCTTTTGCTCCATGTTTTGTCCCTGAAACAATTGCAATAGAAGATAGAGGCACTTTCCATTTTTACAGCCTTGCAGTAATGCCATTGCTTTGGGGCATGTTGTGAAAAGCTTACCACATCCGTGTTCAGTGCCTGGGTCTGCATTCCCACAGCAGAGAGACAGACATTCACTCCAAGTGTAAGCTTTGGTCTGGTGTTTAAATATAGCACAAATATTCAGAAGGATTTTTCCCTTCTCATGCCCTCCTACCCTTGAGCAAATCTCTTGTATGGTGTTGCTTTCCAGATGTTCTTCTGAGAAACAAAGGGGAATCGCTGGGGTTTGCACGATGGGAGATAACTTGTGGGGTTTTTTTCCATTAGCTCTGCCAGGCAACCTGAAGTGCGAGATCTCAGCAAGTTAGATGGGCTTCAAAACTGGGATGAAGGAGAAGAGACAAATATTCCATCAATAGTGGAATTTCTTGATGTTGCTGGCTTGTTCTTTAAACTTTTTTTATTACTTTTGTTCTCCATGCAACCAATAACCACTGGTGCAGAGGTGAAGCCTGTAAGAATGAAAGATCTGTAGGCTTTGCACAGGTCATTTCACATTCCGGGTTTGCACTTGAATTTGTACGTATAGCTAAATATAAATGCGAAGATTCAGTTATGCCAGTCTTGAGAGTGTAAGGCAGGCATCCAAACCTAGCAGTTCAGTGGCAGGCTGCGAGCATCACGAGTTGTTCTGCCGTCTCTGAGGTCTTTGCAGGGAGCAATGGAATACTAATGATGGAAACAGGACAAATGCCTTCAGAGTCGAAGTGTTCTTCAGTTCACTTTCTGGCAATTTCACTCTTTGGAAAACGGGACCCTTTCCTTTTGAACATATCCTGATTGTCAGAAAAAGACTTCTAAGATAATACTCCTGCTACCTGGTTTGTTCCTCCCTGCAGTTAGAAGAGGTGTTATGGAGAACCTGCTCACCTGCACTACCCTGGCTCCTTTCTTTTGCTTCCTCGCACATTTTTACAGAAACTGAATGGTGTGTTGTTAAGTCTTGAGTTTTTCTCTGACTGTATCTATTTGCTAAGGTCATTGAAGAAATATTCCTGGCGGTATTGCACAACATTAGAATCTGAATTGATACACAGCACACTCATACATTTTTCCCTGCCTTTTTTAGGTCAGAAAGGTGTGCCAAGCACCTTTCAAAACAGGTAAGGCTATGCAAGACTTTGCAGTCTGATTTTTACCATAGTTACCATAGGTCAGAAATAAAATGCTTGCTCAGAACAGACAGAAAGGGCCCTGACTTGCCAGTGTAAGTTTTTAGCTCATTAAGAAATTTTAAATATATGCATTTGACTCTCCTTTTGTGAGGATACTGTGTTAAAAACAGTCATCTGAGAGTCTTAGGCAAGGTGAGCACTGTCTACATGAAGAGGAATGAAAAGGGTAAAGCAGAAGTTGAGAGAAATGAGCATATTGAATGTTGCAGATGGAATTAATAGTGGACCTGTGTCGGAAATAAGGTACATAATTTATGTTTGACCTATAAGAGGTTCAGCACAGAATCTTCATAGTTTCCTAAGAGCTTTCAAGATTTCCCTTTATTTCCTCTGGAACTTGCAGTTTGCAGCAGCATTTTGGAAATGTGGAGTATCTGTTTTTCTGGCTCTTCACTATATGTTCCCAGAACACCTTTACTGAAAATGAGGATTTCTGCAATGAACTCAGTAGTGGCTTTCCTTCTGTCATTTCCAAAGTTTAAGTATTTTCCAAGTGAAGTGGTAACTTAAGTCAGATGAATGCTTATTCCTTTGGATCTGACCCTGAGAGGTGTTATGTGCCATTCATTTCCATTGACTCCAAATGGGAGCAGAGAGTGCCCAGGTTCTTGCCAATTCTGGCCTTTAAATTGCTAATGAGTGTAGTGCTTTTGATGTTCACCACTCAGGGATACCCTTCTTTTTACAGAATTGCTAATTACCTGGTTTGTTAAAAGTAGTTCTATATTGCTGTGAATGCGAGTTAAGCCTTCCTTTCAAACCTGATGCTGAACTTCCCAAAAGCACAGTAACCTGTGCTTTTGGCACAGTCAACCACCTGCTCATTTTACATCCAACTCATGTGGAAAACTGATGGTTTCAATGAGGTTCCCCACCTTTTATAAACTGTGTTTGACAAAGCAGCTCTAACACCACAGTAAACATGCTTGACATACTTAACAAACAATTCAGATTTCTGGAATTTCTTATGGTGGAATTGGTAGATACTAAAAGGTGTGGAAGGTGATGGTGAAACGCCCCCTTCATTCTCTTCGTGTGTGTTTCTGATAAATTTGAATCTCTACTTCCCTCTAGCTGCTGTTCTGTCTCGGTGTCCTTATTGTTGGGGGGCCAGCAGAGCTTCTGGGTTTTTTCTCACTTGCTGGGTCCTTCCCCCTGTAGCTGTGTGTTGCCACCTACTGTGCCTGCTTCTGCCTCAGTCGCACAGCTCTTGGTGTTACGCAGATGTAACTCCCAGCTGGTTTGGTTCTGACCCCCGTGCTCTGTCAGCGTAGCAGCAGCTGTGCCATTTGGCGTCTTGATAACTCCGTCCTGTAGCTCCTTAACTACACCTCAGAGCATTCAGTCTACCCCGGCCTCTGAAATATGGCATTGCATTAATACATGCTTGGCTGAATATCTGTGAAGGTATTTTTGCAGCCCTGAGAAGCCAAGAGTAATCCTAGGCTCTGTAGAATTAGTGTATTAGGTCCATGCACACAGCATGCAAAGCCTCCGAGATGTTCCCGGTGAGCTGAATTCCCGGGCACCTCAGAGGGTTTTTGTCAGAGCACTGCCAGGGTGATTTGCAAGAGTGAGAACTGATCGTGCAAACCCTGTTTGGCAGAAAATAACTGTGGTGGTATAGGTAATCTCACATAGCTGGCATTTAGATAATTTCTGCTCTGCTGCATGCTTGCAAATGATTTTTACCATGTCTTAGTTGTTCCAAGTGGAAGAGAGAACTTTCCTGGGTTCAGCCACCGGATCAATTCATACAGTTGGTCTGATTTATTTTCTCCTAGCTTAGCTGCTTAATTTTCTTTCGGTCACAAATAAAATGTGCTTAGAGTAAGCCTAAAGATTACTTTATCAAAGAGTCATATGAGGCTGCAAATTTACAACAGTGAAGTAGGCTATATCTTAGTAACAGTATGAAAGTTGCAGAACAGTAAGCAAGCACATCAGAGTGGATCAAAATTTATGGTGTCTTTTCTAGATTCTTCTGCTGCTTAAAATGGCTCAAAGACCTAATGAAGGCTCCACAGATTAATGAAAATGTGAGTCTATTTGGCACATGGTCATTAGGTGGAATATGATTCATATCGCTACCGTCCCTTAGTATAGTAGTGGCCTGCTAAGTTTAAAAAATATTGAACAAATTAGTCTGTTAATTTGCACTCCTGGTGGAAGATTCGAGACGTGATATGTAAGTGTACGTATTGTAAGTACCATCTAAATTTTCTCTCTCCATCTCACATTTGGTCCCTCTGGATTAATGGCAATGCAGCATGAGGAAATCTGCACTCTCTCTCTCCTTTGTTAGCATGTGACTGGGGTTTGTGAAGTCTGCCCTGCTCTCTCCTTGCTTAAAACCTTCCAAAATGGCTTTTCTCCTGCCCAGCATCACAGCCACATAGTTACAACTCTGTCCTGGTGCTCAGTGATCAAGTACAACTGATAATCCCTTAAAGTTTGAAAGCGTCTTCTGCTTTGCCAGTAGGCTGGGTGTTTACTCTTGTGAGAACAATTTTTTGGCCGGGTAGAGAGGTGTGCTTGAGAAAACAGGCACCTGGGGTAGTTTGTGCAGCCAGGTCCTGCCCCGGGGAGGAGGCAAAGGAACCCAGGTGCCTCCTCTGCTGCAGGCCACGTGGGGATTTGAGCGAATAGGTGAAAATACCTGCTATTCTAGGGACTGGAAAAGTGTCCCAGCGACTGCATGGTTTCAGGCATGCCTGCTTTGGTATGCCGGCTGTGACCTTGAGAGCGGAGAGGAAAGGTTGCTGGGATGTGCCAGGATCCAGCTCCCCAGGAGATCGGGAGCACAAATGAGCGGGCTCCTTGCGTGGCTGGAGGATGAGTCATGCTGTGGAATAGCTGTGGAATCGCTGGCATTTTTGACACTGTTGCAGCGCTGAGTTTCCTGCAGCTAATGAGCTCCTTGGGTTCAGTGGCAGGGCTCCTGTGTCTCCCCACGGCAAGGAACCCTGGTACCTCCTCCTGGTGCGTGTGGGCTAAACTGTTAAAACATTACATGGGGGGCTACAATGTTAAAAGGAAAACAGCGTGTCATGGTGGTCTGCAAAAACACCGTGTAAGAACAGCTCTTTTTGGAGATCTGAGGCTGTGACTTGAGGGACAGTCTCTTGAGAACTGAGGCCACAGTTCCAGAGGTGTTTCCCCTCCTCTCCATCCTGGCAGCATGACTTCCCAAAGCTGATGCTCAGCCCTGCTGTCACAGCCACCCCACCGAGGGGGGAGGCATGGCTCAACCTCCCCTCATCCTCCCCAATTGTATGCCTTGGTCTAATTAAAAAAAACAAACAACATTACTGGTCTAATTTAAAAAACCCCCACAACACTTCCTTTTTCTCCTTACGAATCATGCCTCAGGATGAAAGTGTGCCGTATAAGTTCAAGCAGCAATGGTTGCTTGCAACTGGTGTGGATTTTGATGCTACAGCCTGTTTGAGCTACTCTTGTCCCCATCTGGGTTTTTTTCCTCCTCTTTCCCCTTTATTTACGCAGACCAATTACCAGTGCAGTCAGTTCTGTAAATTGGTTGCTGTTCCTATTGATCACAGAATTGATCAGCCTATAACCTAATTCCTCCATGCCTTTCCTGCCCCTGAGGTCCCTTTTGGTTAGCCTGTGCACTGAATGGCTCAGTGGGTACAGATGACAGCAGCAGGGGCAGCTGGGATGAGCCCGCTCCTTTCCACAGGAGGTCAGAGTGGATGTTGGTCTGCTCTGTTTGTGAGATTCAGCCTGGGGAGGATGGTGATGGGTCATGAAATGTGTGAGAGAGATTGATTTTCATCATCACTGAAAGCATATGGGTAACTACATCCAGTGTGGGTCAGATCACATGGGTTCATATCCTTAACGAACGATTTTTTGTGTTGACCTCTACTGTTAATTAACATGGAAAAGTAAACCGAGATGGCCCAACTTTTTTAGTATTTTACTAGTAATTGATGATGCTGGTCAAAGCAAAAAACAAGTAAGCCCTTTATCGCTATTATTTTATGTTTACCTTGTGCACATAAGTGTTTGCTGAACTGCCCAGAGCTTGTGAGAGCAGGAATGGGATGCGGAACACATTCCCCTCATAGCATAACTGCTTCGAATGGTTGTGGTAGAAGAGCTGCACGGCCCTTTGCAAAGGGCCTGGCTTTCATCAGAAGGGTTTTTTTCACATTTTCTTAGCACTATGTTCCTTGATTTAGTATTCCCCACCGCTTCACTCCGGCTGCTTTTGTTTCTTTCGGAGGGAAGCAAAGAATCTCGCCGGCTCTTCTGCTTCTATTTTGAAGTTGTTCCCTCTTCCCCCACTCACCTTCCAGCTCATGGTTTGTAAAAGTGTTTATGTATGAAGTTACTATAGGAAGACTTTTTTGATGAGATGTTCTTGTTTTACGTATTCAAGAAGTAATTACTTAAATATACCTTAGTGACATGATCTACAAATCATGTTTTACACCAAGAGACTTCCTTTCCATCTCTCAGATATCTCAGCTCTTAGATAAGAACCCAATTTCTATGTTCTTTTTCAGGGATGTTTTAGTTGGTCTTTCTGGACTCCACATTAGTAAAGAAGGTTGAGGAGTTGAGATAGAATGCTGTTTGATACCTGGAGTTTTGTCTTGCTTTGGAAATATGCAGCTTTGCATGTTTAAAACCCAACTGCAATGCTGAAAAGGTTGTCCTATGGCAGCTTCAGCAGGCATCACTAAAAATTGCAAGTTTACATTCACTTAGCCTGCTTCTTAATTTTCTTAGCACAGTGTGGTGAGTTAATTTTGTTCTTCAAAGACCTAAGCACTTTGCAGAGTTCATATAAATCCCAATTGTAAAAAAATATTGTTATTTCTGAATACACTGAGGAAGGAAAGAATTTAAAAGACTGTACTCTTTTCCCAGACCAGCAGCCAAAACACCTTCTTAGTTTGTACACAAGGGAGGCTGGATGTAAAAGATGTCAAGGAAGTGATGTGTATGGATTCCCATACCACCTCTCTCAGAACTGGTTTTTGGTTATTACTGTGTTGTAAGCAAACAGTTATTTCAGTGGTGGCACTGATGTCACCTGTTTACAGTCATCGCTTCATCTGCCTCTTGAGCTTTTTCTTTTCCTTCTGCTTGCGTTTCTGCAAGTACCGCTGTCCTTTCTCTTTTAATGACCCTTCCACAGTCTCTCCTAGAAAAGTTCTGATTTAGGTGAAAAGAGAAATCACAAGCTGTTGTCTCATAGCATAAGGGGAAATTTAAATGATGCACTGTTCTCCTTCCTTTGTCCTTGATGCTAGAGAGGTTTGCATGTGCCGAACTGTTAAAATAATCTGCTGTGCCTTTACAGAGTTTGTTTCCATTTGTTGCCACTATTAGCCAGGAAAACCTTCTATATTATTAATAGTATTTATTTGGTTTTGGCATGGTACTCAGTTTAATTTGTTTCTTCAGCTCAAGATAAAGGTGTTTTCAGTTTCCTGTTTTGGCTTTTCCCTTCTTTCTGTCTAAATCTGCACAGGAACAAAGCAATGCACTTGAATTTTAGGTTTTGTACATTTTATCTTTGAATAGACACCTACTTTTCCTGTCTGGATAAATCTGGATGACTCAGTGTTTGCTTGATGGGCCATGTGAATTTTTTTTCATGCTGAGAGAAGAGACTTTTTGAAATATGATGATTTTGTTCTCTGTTGATAAGTTTGCAGTATTGTCTTTATCACCTTAAGAATGTTGATACTTGGTCGACTTCTAGCTTACATATTTGTAGCACTTCTGTTCCAAACTAGGTATCCTTCATGTTGGCCATGTAGCTTTTATTTTGCAACCTTTTCTGCGAAAGCGGACTACATCTCGTGAATGTTTATATGTGTACACTTTTTTATGTGTGTAACAGTAATCACTACGTCTGGAAATTTTCTCTGGGTTGTAGCTTTTGGGGCTTTTTTGACACTGATGAGCTAATTACTGACTTCCTGTGGTTTTCTTCACAGGCTTCTGGGCTGGCTAAATAAGAGATACCAGCTTTCATCAGGGGTCTGCTGCTTGCCAATGATATGGTTCTCCTAAACCTAGGGGAACACTGAGATTTTGCTTCCTAAACTGTTGATGTTTTCAGGCAGCTGATTTTCTGTTGAAGCAGTGAGGCGGTGGAGTCCCTATGATAAGCATCTCTCTGATGTTTATCCAGTAGCTGATCTTGCCGGAGTGAATAGACCAAGAAATGGAGCCTAGTCCAGACCGAATCACTTGAGATGCCTCTGGTGGTGCGAGCTCAGTTGTGTTGATAAATGAAGGTCATCTTGATCTGGTAATTTCCTATCACCTTCTAAAGCCATGGTGTGCCACTGACATGTATGTGTTTGTGTGGATCCAGATACATATCAGCAGAAATGACGGCCAGAAGTTTTTGATCACTCTTGTTCTCTGGTTTCTGGATTCTTGGAAAATCCCCAATTCTCTCCTTAGTGCCTGAAAAATAAGGACATAACCCTTTTTGTCTTTCCCATCCCCCAGCTTTTATGGATGTATGATTGTAATTACACGTTGACTTACTGATAGCGAAATTTGACACAGATGAGTACAGTTGGAGGGAAGTCACTCAGCCTTTCACTCTGAGGAGGCGTGAAGCAGCACTTTGAAGTTGGAGTTTGGAATGGGAATGGGTATTTATTAACAGGAGTGCAGTCGCGCTCCCCACCCTGTGAAGCCGAGGGCTGTGAGATGCCAGATGAGCTGTGGCAGAGCACTGCTAATCACGCACTGCCCGGGGTAAGCGTGTATAGATTGCCCTTGTAAATCGCTCTCAGAAATCCTTTTAACGGGATGATGGGCTTTAATTTTGTTTTATGACATTTGTTCTGGCAGGTCAGTAACCGTTTATGGATTTGATGACATTTCTGCTGTCACAGGTGTCCTAACAGAAATATGTCCATTTGCTTAGTTGTCCTTAGAAGCCACGGGCATTTCGCAGAAGGCACAACCTGCTGCGATTTTTTTTAACTGAATCACTTCCCTTTGTGGTAGTTGCTCTTTCTCAGATGTGGAGGCAAGGAGCATCCCGATGGAGAGTAACCCGCCTGGGTGTAAGTCAGGAGCAAATGAATGTTTTAAATATTGTGACAAATTCGGTGTGTTTCATTGCCTTTACACTAAAATAAGATTTCAAGATTTTTGAAACAGAGGTCACTTCAGAATATTTTTAATGCACCATTCTTTCTGGAGGGTTTTGTTGGGTTGTTTTGGGGGGAGGGGGGAGAGGGTTGGTTTGGGGATTCTTTCTGTAAATGGCAGTCAAACCTTATATTTCTTATGGAGCACTTACTGTAGACAGTATCATGCCATAATCTCCACTTACATTACAGAATGTGGAAGTATATGTCTAGAGGAACTTGCTTGACATAGATCTTCTGTTCCCTTAAGGGCTTTAGATTTGTGAGGAAGGGTTTTGATTATGTTTTTGTCCTGTCAAGAAGTTTTTCCATTTTAACATGCAAGCCATGGACCCTTACATATTAACCCTCAACAATTCTTTTACATGTGCAGCAGTGCAAAACTTACAATAAAATCTTCTGAGTGTACATTTCTCCCATTTATACCATGGTGCAGAAACAGTCCTGCAAGTCTTCTAGAGTAATAAAATTATCTGCTACTCTGGGAGGAGAAGTTTGCAT
Organism: Mohoua ochrocephala; assembly: GCA_013398855.1. Lineage (NCBI taxonomy): Eukaryota > Metazoa > Chordata > Aves > Passeriformes > Acanthizidae > Mohoua > Mohoua ochrocephala. Next base: position 169,932 of record VZTA01012712.1, on the reverse strand, counting down.
GAGTTCATTTAGAGAAAGCTGCACTTCCCATATGATGGGGTGCTTCAACCACCAGTGCTCCGAGATTTGAAGAGCCTGAAAACAGGATGGATGTATACAACTGCTACTTCTGATATAAACAGCTTTGCTGCATTGGGTTTTTTCCCCCTCCATCCTAAAACCATGTGTTTGATTGAAATAATCGTGTGATGGCCTTTTATAAATGTTGCATGGCGTGCCAGACCCATGCCAGATCCCAAGCGTCCTTCTGGCAGGAGATCATCGAACGAGCAGCTCACTTTGCCCTCTTCTCACAACTACTCAGAGCTGTGCAGGGATGGAACTGTGGCACTGCAGACTCCTGCAGTTTTCCCCCTGCACCTTTTCCACCAGGAGTCCTGGGATGGGACTGAATATGCCGAGGTGCTCAGCAGGGATGCCTACATGAGTTTGATGTGTGATAGGGATGTCCACATGCAGGTCAAGCAGCAAGGACCTCTCCAGTCATGCCATAAAACTGGGGAGAAGCTGCAGAAGCTTGCCTGGCTCGCTGCAAGGAAAGCTCTTTGCCAGAGCTGTTGTCCCTGCTGTATGTTCCCGGTTGAGAGAGAACTGGTTTTCATAGAAGAATGTTTGATATTTTTTACGTCTGTTTCTGAGATGAGTCCACAGCTAAAGAACCATGTTTGAAGCTCTGAATGGATCGATGTTGATCTTGGGGAATCTGATGAATTCTTATTTAGGTCAGCCCTTCTTGGGGCAACCTGTGGAGAGCAATAGTTTAGAGGCTTAATAAGCCAACTCTCTCTAACTGGCCTACTTTAGGAATTTTATAATAGACCTGACAGTAGACAGCTGGTTTTTGGAGGGTTTTTTTGAGCAGGTAGACAGCTATCATGGCAGATCTGTGCTTTCCTCGTACATAGCAAGATAGTGAGTGCCTGTTGCAAGGTATCCTTTTGCTGGCACGGTAAGGACATCGGAGGAACAAGGGGTGCTTTGAAATGCAGCCTTATCTCTCAGTGTGATTCTGCCTCTTTTCCAGCCCAAGTACTGCAGAAACTGAGCAGGACTGGGGTAGGCAGGTGTTGCTAAAAGCATCTAATCACAGCCTCAGTCACTGGAGTACCTACTTGCTGCCCACCGTCCTGCTTCATAGACATATGAATTTTCAAGAGCTTGAGCCAGATTTCATAGACCTGAGTGTCAGACAGAAAAACATTTGCTGTAAAAGGCGAGGGCACCCTCTTCCTGCCTGGAACAGCCTGAGCTGGTTATGAGCACAGAGCCGCTATTGTTCTGCTCTGGGAGATTGTGCTAAAAGCTTTGAAGCAGCGTTTGCATGTAGGTGTCAGTTTTCTAAGCAGGTTTTTTTTTTCTTTCTTTGTTTAAAAAAAAAAAGGGAAAGAAAATGAAAGAAAGAACCCTGAACCCTCACCTCCCAGCCTTTTCTTGGCATGGCTGTTTGACTTGGTAATTGTTGATTTTACAAGGTGTTGTTTAGGCTTCCTAGTTTTTCTTTGGCCTGGCTATTAAACTTCTGTTCCTTGTTGGATCAAAATCAGGGTATACTCAGTGAGTTAGTGCAGGAGCTTTGCCATCACAGATAACAGAAGTGCATAGTGTTATATTACGCAGTACATTTTGTGGAGTATTACAGGTGATACTGGTAAACTTTTGTGTATGTCTAGCATTTGCATTTTAAGATTCCTTTGTGAAATCAACAGGCTGCAATGTAAAATAGGCAGGAGTTTAAGGACTGTAATGCAACGCTGTTGTGTCTCAGCTGCACTGCACAGCTCCCGGGCTGCTGGAGGCTGGCTTCTGTGAGCGGGGTCATTGAAGTTTCAGTCTAGTAAGCTAAGTCACTCTGAAAGGTGTCATCCTGCTCTGCCTCTGCGTAAATCTCAGTCAAGTGCTAGAGGACACATCAAGACTAGAATTTTTAATCTAGAATTTCAGGGCTGCTGTAGTTAACGTAGGATAAACAATGATCTTCCTTCCTGTGTGATTTTTCCCAGTCTGCTGACCTGCACCTGACTTGTATTGTGTGGGGAACAGCAATCATGGGAAGCTCTAAAACATCTAAGTTCAACCAGTGTTTGAGAAGGGCTAGGGAAGAAGTTATCTTCTGCTTCACCATGTGATAGTTTCCTGCTCTCCTTTAGCAAAAGGCAAGCTCCTACCTCAAGTGGAAGAGAGAGGCATCTGTTTACAGATGAAGAACATGAAAGTCGGTGGGAGGGGGAAGGGTAGTATAGGAAAGAGCCTGGTATGTCATGCTTTATTACTCTTATCCCTTTCAGAAGGCAAATCTAGAGTGAATTAGAGCAAATGTGAAAAGCGTGACCTTTCTTTCTTCAAAGAGCCTGTGGGGAACATGGGGTGATTGAGCACTGGTGGAGAGAAACTTCTGAGCTGGTACACGCAAGTCACTGGCCATGCAGGACAGAGCCCCCCATGGTCTAGTCAAAGGCATGATATTGCTGTACCCAAAAATCAGAAAATAAATTCTGCAAGTGTGAAAAGTGGGAAAAGTAATTCCCCTTCTGTGTTTTCTTTATATTTTAAAATTGTGTTTGGATTGGTCTTTTAGCCTTTCACACGAAACTGTGAAATTAAGACTGATTTTTTTTTTCTGAATGGATTGTCAATGTATTGGGCAATGTGACTCCAGATACTGGAGTTTTAGGGAAATCACCAGGACACATGTTTAAAAGGGTAGGAGTTGGCAGAGTGGAACAGGTCTTACTAGAGACATTCCCTGCAGTGATTCCTTGAAGTGAGCAGGAGAGACGTGACTTCTTTACTCTGGTACTCCCTTGGATGGTGGATAAATGTGAGTTTGCTCCCCTGTTTCAAGCAGTGCAACTATGACATGAGGAAGACTGCCTGTGTTCCCATTTGCCTGGGTGTGAGTGTGCTGGGAGAAGCCAGGAGGAGAGAAGTGAAGGAGATCACTGTCAGGAAAGGTGTGGTGCCCTTGCAGAGGTTATGCTGACTTTCCTTAGAGCCCTCCTGACCTAAGCTGCCATCAGGCCCTTGATTTTAGCACTCCTTCAGGCAGCTGAAGAGGTGTCTGGAGGGATAGGGCAATGCTGGGTGAGTTGTTGGTGGCCACGTGGGTGGAACCGTTGTGAGCCCAGAAGGATTCACATGGAAGGTTCCATGAGGGCCACAGAGAAGTGTCTCAGGCGGTCAAGGATTTGCAGCATCTCGTGGCTTCCCTTCACTGCATCTTTCTGTTGCCACATCATGACCTTGCTCAGAAGCTGTGGTCTGTTGGTTGGTGTGGTACTGCCTCACCTGAGGTGGGTATCCCTTCTCCCAAGCAACAGAAGAGAGGAGGAGAGGATGTGGCCTCAAGTTTGTGCCAGGGGAGGTTTAGATGGGGTGTTAGGGACAATTACTTCCCAAAAGAGTTGTCAAACATTGGAACAGGCTGCCCAGGATGTGGTGGAGTCATCATCCCTGGAGGTATTTTAGAGATGTGTAGATGTGACTCTGAGGGACACAGTTTAATGGTGGACTTGGCAGTGCGGTGTTGGACTCTGTGATCTTGGAGGACTTTTCCAAACGAAATGATTCAATGATTCTATGCTTTGGCTCAGGTTTTGCCGAAATGCTTATCAGTGTTGCATTTTGCTACCTTCCCCTTGCTCTTCCAGAAGCCCACGTGATCTGTGGGAATGTGCATGGAGCCGCATTTGAGGGAAGTAAACGTCCTGCCTGGCAGCCGCCTGCTCCCTGGGAATAGCCACTGGGGTGCCCGCAGTAGCTGCCTTTTGGTTCTTGGCCATTGTGAGTGGATCAGGTTTGTGCCTGCTGGGTTGCAGGGAAGGGAGGAGAGGTGAGGGGTCTTGCCAGGTGGATCTGCCTGGGCAAACCTCTTACACGGAGCACATAGAAAACAGCAGAAACCGTGGTGGAGGTAGGGATGCACAGCCTGTGGAAAAACAGGCAGCAGCAAAACACAAAGTCATTTGGAAATGTGGTAAAGAAGCTGGAAAGAAAAAAATTATTAATAACAAAAAGAAAATTAGTGTACCAAAACCAGGGAGAAGAAACGATACAACAAAATTAAGATATACTTTAAAAAAAATTTAAGTTATAAGGAGTTTAATGGATTGCAAGAGATTTTTGGGTGGGAAAAGAAACGATAAATAGTTCTACATACCTTTAATCTCCCATAGTAGGAAAAATGCTCAACTGAGAAAGTAAAATCTGTGAAACCTCATTTTATGGCTAATAAATACATTTCTCTGGGATGCTGATTAGGGATGTTGAATTAACAGCCTTGAAAATGAGGCCATTTGCCACCTTCAAATGTAAAAGGGTTCTTTTTTTTTGGTTCTCAAATAAATAATTCAGTAACTTTTTATGAGCTTTAGAGAGCAAGCACTAGCATGGCAAAGTTAAGTTCTTTATCATCTCTTTTGATCTCTGCTAAGTTGCTGTTGTGAGAAGTGTAAATTGTCCTTGAGTTGAAGCTGCTGCATGCAGCACCTAAGTACAGAGTGCTAATTTTAACTGGGACTGCACTGCCTTTGCACCAGCCAGCCGAGGGGGAAAGGGGAATTCTTAGGGTACACTTTATCAAGCAGGATGTAAAAGGATTTCAGCAGGGGCAAAAGATCTGGTGCTTTCTCTCTGCTCTTTCAGAAGACCTGAAGGTGTTGAGGATGTGTGAAAAATGCTGAGGAAAATCTGTTTTGAAGGAATAGTGTAGAACCCAGCAGGAAAAAAGAGACAGTGGGTGCATGTCTGCATGGCAGCCCTGGTGTACGTCTGTGTTTTGCTCGTTCAGAGAGCAGATGTGCCCAGAAAAAAGAGATCTGTAAGTGGCACTGCCTGCCCTCTGCTGAAGAGGTGCAACTGGGTTTGGCAGCTGTCCCTCAATGGGCTGATTAAGGGGAAAAAAGTGGTATTGCTAAGTGGAAAGGGAGGCCAATAGACTGATCAAAGCACAGAGAAGGAAAATATTTTCACCAAATGTGAGACATTCACTTTCCTTTTTGTCCACTGAGCTTATTTGAGAAAGCCTTGTCGGCTTCATGTTGTGGAAAGTTTACATCTGTGTGTTTTGAAAATACTGTCTTTAAATGGCACCTTCATTCTTCAGTGTGATTTTTATAGTGTAGGTTTCAAAGCAACCCCTTAAACAATCTTAAGTGTGTTTAAGCCACAGTAAAGGAAGATCTCCTTGTGTTTGTCTTCATCTTTCCAGCATGCATCAGGGAAGATGAAGGAAAGTTCTCTAAAGAGCTGTGGTAAGACCAGGTGACAAGAGAGAAAGAGGAGAACCAAGGTGTCAGCAACAGGGGGATGTTTGGTGATGCAGCCCTAAAATGAAGAAAAAGTGCATTTTGATGTGGATTTTTTCAAGCAGCTTGGGGGAGGGGAGTGCTTAATCTATGTATGTCTGAACTCTAAATTTTGTGTTTGATGTAACAGAATTATTTTATTTGTGAAGGGTAGATTACAAGGAAATAAACTCAGGTGACTTTGTAGAATGTGTTACTTCTTTCTGGTTTCAATAGGAAAAAGGATGGTGAGATTTCAGTGTTCCTGATGTGCCATTAGCAGAATTTAATTTTTATTTTTGTATTTTTCCATTTGCTGTTCAGAATACTGAGTACTTTAGGAGGAAGAGAAGTCTAGCATAATCTGGGCTCAGAAATGTTCCCAATCTTCTTCATCTCTTCATCATGTGGCGTTTTAGCTTCTCTGCACCCTACCTGAGTGATCTTCCTGCATCTTAGTGAGGTATTTGACAGTAACTGTAATTTTTTTCCTCTTGGCGGCTGAGTGAGGAACAAGACGTTTATCTCATTCATTATGCTTAATTTATCATTAGAAAGATTCATGTGATGCTGATGAAGATAGATATGAGATGTTTCTTCTTGTGCCTGATTCTGCCCTCGGTGTGGCAAGACACTATGAATCCTTGAAAGGGGAAGGAAAAGGAACCTGTAGCTGCTTCCTTAGTGGCAGTTCTGAGTACTGCAGAGTTCCTAGTGCACAGTGCACTTGAGGGCTCGTTGCTCAAAGAGTCATAAAACGTGATGCTCTGCCATTTCCCCTCCTTTAGAGCTGCAGAATAAGGATGACAAGGCTGTTCCAATACAGAATTTTGTTTCTCACTTGTGGTAGCTTTCTTGATGAATTAATAGAATTGTAAGCAGATACTAAGCAGCTTGTGGTTGCTGTACAATAGGAAAAGAAGATGCAATTCTCAGATTAGTTAGCAGTTTACAGTGCCTATAAGCAGAATATTGATCATTATTTTACAGAATTTTTTTTCTTTTTTGTTTGTAATGGTAGGAAAGGGAGGGACGAGGACTCGTGAACCCATTGAAGAGTAGGGTCTTCTCAGGAAAGTATGTACTTTTTTGAGGGAGCATGTAATGTTGCAGAAATGTTACAAATTTTCCATTTTTAATATGGAGTTGGTTTTGCATGATAAAAATCATGATTCTACCCTTTGAAAGCAATGCTTCAAGTACAGATTAAATGAATGCTTGCAATTATTTTTCTGGGCTCCACAGGCATGTCTCTTCAGAATGATGAACTTGCCTAAAATTCAGCTGGAGAGAAACCAGGTCAGAGAGACATTTAGTGAGGCAGGGAGGTTGCTTGGCACAGTGGGATTGCAGAAGAGAAGCTGGCTGTGGCAGCAGAGTATGCTGCTTAGAAAGCAGCTCTTCCAGTGAAGGCCTTGCCAAGGAGCCACAGCCCAAATGACAGCCATGTGGAGCAGAAGGGAAATGATAAATTTGCTGGTGTGTAAAAAAGCATTGCTTGGAGAGCTGCAGGAGACCAACTGCAAGAGTCATGCTGCGAGTATGAGACTTAACAGGCCTGTACCCTGCTTATGCTTAAAAGTTTTGATGTCAGAGGAATAGGGATCTCGGTTTCTGACAAATGGAAGATACTACAGATTTCTGGAGACTGTTCATTGCTCCAGAAGACAGAGAGTTTTATACATAGAGATTGTAAAACTCTGCACGTTGCCAGTAGTTATCTTCAACTCCGAGTACAGCCTAAGAAGGAAAAGAAGAAAACTCTTATTGCCTTCAGGTAAGAGTGACTGGATGGGGATTTACTTACCACCTGGGGTCATCCCACCACAAGGCAGGAGATTAGGCGGAAAGAAATAAGCATAACATGTTTGAAAGGGTCTAAGAACACAGCAAACCTCAAGGCACATTTCAGAAACTCCTCCTTTTTTTGTCTGAGTTTGGTTCTGCAGAGTTGTATGTACCCCGTCCAGCACTGGGGATCGGGGTTTCTGACTCTTGTTTTCCTGGTTCCTGATTCTTGTTTTCACGATTCCTGACTCTTGTTCTTATTGCAAAGTTATGATACCACGTGCTCGAAGAGAAGAGCTAGCGATGAACTGCACACATTAATGCCGTTTATTTGCTTTGATAGAGTACACTTGTCAAGTGACAGTGTCTGAGATTTATTTCAGCACAAGGAAAAGACTTCACCTTCAGATGTGAGTGTCATCCTGCCAAAGGGAAAGGAGTGTTCTCCTCTGACAGATTGTTTCTTCTTGGTTAATCAGCAGGCAGACACTACCTTGTTCAGTTTATCTCTGAAGAGGTGGCGAGACAGTTTAATCCTACCCAAAGAGCATTAACATTTCTACAAGTTTGTTGAGGGCAGGAAAATAACATTTTAATTAATACTCTTTTCTGTCCTTCTGAGGAGCAGAAGATTTGTGAAGATTTGCATGAAGGTGAACTCCCAGGAAAGCTCTTTTTATGGGATTTGCTGCCTCTGGGGTAGGCGAACCTCCAGGACTTTGGACTAACCTAGGAACTGGCAGGGCTTATGCCTTCAGAGCTGGGAAATGCAGACAAAGGGAAACCCTCCTGGCTCTGATCTGCAGCACAGTAAAGGTTCATTTTGGTCTCCTGTTCACGTGTTGCTAAAGAAATTATTGTCGCTACACTCCCTCTATGTTCAGATTGTGTAAAGGAGTTTTCAACTCTTGCCCTTTTCTGCTTTTAGTGGCAATTTCAGAATGACTGTCACACACAAAAGTTTTCGGTTGTCATCAGGGTGAGGATATTCGGGTGCTGGGCTTCCCAGCACAGCTCTCCTGGGCATTCGAGAGATGCTACAACAAGAAGCTGCAGTCCCTGTGGGAATTACTAATGCAGGCGTCTCTGGGATTGAGATGACTTTTAATGGGACACAGCAATGTAGCCACAGGGAGAGAGAGAGGTTGAAATGTGTGAATCTCCATGGGGATTTTGAACAATATCTCAGTTTGGTTTTGCATGCCTGTCTGGGTATATGCAAATGACAGCTTCAAAATAATTTCAGTACGTGCTCCTCTCTACTGCCAAAATATCTGGTGCATCAGTAGATTCTGTGGTCATAAAGCTAAATCCTACATTAGTTTCAGACTATAAGAAGCCGAAATCATTAAGTCCTTCTAGAAGACAATGTTGGATGCAGAGAGAAAAGGATCATATGATAATAATTTTCACTCTGTTCCCTGTCTTCAGCTCTAAATCAATCTTTTGGATGTTTTCTGGTGGGAGGAGGTGGATGTGTGCTTGTGTCAGTCCTTTTGTTGCAAAGAATTTGATTCATTGGGATGGAGCAGAAGTGATTTTCTAAATAAATAAGTCTGAAATTGTTGAATAAAAATGCCAAAAAGAATGTTGCCATTGTTAACTTGAGCCTTCAAACATAAGCACATTGTAGAATTAAGGCTGCAGCCTTGTTCCATGTTCTGATACAGGTGTTGTAGGCCATAAATTAGACCTTCTCAAAACATTATACTTTTTCCTCAAATGGTTCTGACAGTAGGCTGTTCCTTGTCCAGATTTTAAGCCCTTTCTCAGCAGCCTGATACCACCTGAAACTTTGCAAAGAAATACTTGCTATACAGTGAATGTTTCTCTCTTCTGATTTTCAGTAGTGTGCCTAAACTGCTGTGGTTGAAAGCTCCCTAAGAAAATACGCACAGGGTGGAACATGACTTAGCAAAATTTTAAAAGGAGCTGAAACCAGTGTTTTACAATGGAAAGTGCCTGACAACCCAACTGCAGATGGCACTATCTACTTCTGTGGCATGTAGCGTGTTTTTCATGCGCCATCTACTTAAAATTAAGTTACCTAAACGAATGCAGGAGCCTTTGGAGGCTTTACAGCTTGCACACCTGCCAGTTGTGCCTGTGCTTACCAGCATCATTGCATTGAAACTGAATCCAAACTGAGATGCTACCGCTCCACCCTCTTCCTCTGCCTCCAGTCTCCTTCACTGGTAGTGGCTGCCTAGAGTTGCCATCTTCAAATTTTTGTTGACAGAGTCCTGTAAAGACTAACAAAAATCTTCCTGCTGTTGGGCATATCCAGCTGATTTTTCCGGTACTGATGGTTCAACGACAAATGCTACAGCCATCTTGATACCCGTTCTTCTGCTGGAATACAGTTCTTCCCTTCTGTCTTTCTTATCCCAGTGAGGAGGTGGTATTTTACTGGGATTTGAGTATCCCTCTCCACAGCAGAACTGAAGTGTGTGCCCTCTCTTAATTGATGGCAAAGAGTCCTGTGCTCAGTGAAGAACATTCTTTTAAGGACTTTAAGTCCTGCAAGCACTGGGAGTAGGACCTGAGTGCCTTCATTAGAAGCAGACAGAGTTAAAAAGATTATTTTATTGAAGAATTTTGGCTTGCAGAGATTTTACATATACAACGTAATTCCAAGTACACAGAATTTAGGAGAAAGATGGAGAAGTGGAGGAAGAGTGATGGTTTCATTACTAAAGCAACAGTTTTGTAGGGACTAGTTGCACATACAGTGGCCAATGGTGAGTTGAGTGTTTTGTGAAATGCGCTTAACTGGTTGTTTTTTAAATGTGGCTAGAACTTTTTTAAGTGAGCGGGCATGACTCAGGAAGTCATTGTGTGTGTTTAAAAATTCACAAATTCACAGCACATCAGTGTGTTAGTGGATATTAGGTTTGATGAGAGAAATGAATTCACAGCAATGCCTGTGGTGAGTTGAGGAGCACTAGCATGGAAATTATTATGATCATACTTTAGGAGGCAAAGAGGAAATCACCTCAAGTTGCACCAGGGAAGGTTTAGATTGCATATTAGGAAAAAATTTCTTCATGGAAAGGGTTTAACATGCATTGGGACAGGTTGCCCAGGGAAGTGGTGGAGTCGCTATCGCTGGAGGTATTTAAAAGGCAGGTAGGTGTGGCACTGAGGGATATGGTGTAATGGTGGACTTGGCAGTGCTGGATTTGTGGTTAAACTTGGTGATCTTAGAGAACTTTTCCAAACTATGTGATTCTGTGATTATGAAAGTAAAATTAAAAGGCTAGAGATTTTAATAAGAGGTGCTTAACAATTCTTTTCTTAATTTCAAAGAAAAAATTTGTTTCGACCTTGTGAAAACCAATGCTATTTATATTATCTGTTGAAAATAATGCTCTTTCATTAATTTTTAAACTGTCTCCATACCCGGCATAATTCAGAACTACTGTACCTTTAAAATATGAATGTGAGATGCACGAATTACAGACTTTAGAGGTTGTTGACATTAATTATAGATTAAGGACTTCTTGAAGATTTTAGCAGATTTTTCTTCTGCTTCTCTTCTGTACTGTAGTTTGTTGTTCAGATTGGGAGGAGAACAGACTGAATTATGCTTGTGTAATTTTCCTCCGATTGTGCATTCAGAAACAGTGTTTAAAAAAATATGGAAAGGATTTGAATTCTCATTTTCTGGACTGCAGACACAACAGGCTAATGCAGCTGTAGAGATGTGCTCAAGTAAGAGAGTTTATGTTATGAAAAAGTTATTTCTGAGTAATTATAAACAAAACCGTGGCCCTTGGGATAATATAAAACTATTACTCATAGAACAGTTGTTTTGTTACCACTAAAATATTTAACTTTTTCTTGCTAATTCAAGGTCAGCAGCTGCTTCCAAGGTCCGAAGCAGCAATTCTGCTACAGCAGAATACAGCACGGCACATGAAGGATGTAGCCACAGATGGCTCAGACTGTGTCCCGGTGACCACCTTTCCCTAATGTGTGAGCAGCAAATACCAACTCACATGCATTTTTAAAAGAGTCTTGTTTTTTGTTTTTGTAATTACCCTCTAAAATACAGAGGGAACCTGGCAGGGGAAAACAAATCCATAAATCTTTCTATTCACGGGTGTGACACAGTTCACCACTGGTTCTTTGCGGTAACGTCGTGTTACAGACTCACTGGGAAGCTTTGGCTTCGCTCTCCTGGGCATTAGGCACATGGAGAGGGACAAGCACTCAGTCAGCCATGGGAAATGTTGACAAGCGGGAGCAGAGTGCTTTCGTTAAGTGTCGTTCCTTGCACTGAGTGGGGACCCTGAACCCAGCCAGCTGAGAGTCAAGAAAGTGTTAGATGCTCCTCTGTGTTTTTGTGGCCTCCAGGAGATCAGGCTGAGTGTGCTTGGCTTTGGACCTTGCCTATGAAAATGTTTCAGTTTGCAGCCATGAGCTCACTTCCCTGCTCCAGAGGTCATGGATGTATTTTCTCACCAAACTTGATTTTGATATGAAGTGTACTTGATGTTGGGATGCAGAAGACCAAAGCCCGGGTCTGTGCCTTGGTGGAATGTATTTGTGAAGGGTTTAGAGGCTGATATTCATTAACTCCTGACTCATTTTGCCCTTTAATGTAGGTTATGATGAAGGAAAAAGCTGAAGAGTTTGGGTATGACTTGACAGACCTGAAAAACAAAACAAGTGCAACACAAGAACTTACTCTTTTCCTACTGACACTCTGAAGTGCTATCTTTTATGTAGCCCATTTTTAAAAGCATTTTCTAATGCTGCCAGTTTATCAAAACTCCTGAGATATCTTTCCCAAATTTTCATTTTGGCGTATATAAGAATGTGTTCCTGTACTTGGTGTCAGCACCTGACCTTCTCTTTTTATTTAGAAAAATATTTTCTTTGGACAGTAATGGGATGCTTGATTACCCACTGAGTCCAAGATGCCTTCGAACTCATCAAGTATAATTTGAGTGTAAAGCCTACAGCATGGCATCTGCCTTGCATGAAATTCAAAGCAAATTGAATTGTTTGTCACAAGAGAGAGTGAGTGGCTTGGAGGTTGGATCTTCCCATCTAGGATCTAATCAAATTTTGAGGCATTTGTGCTCTGCAAAGAATGCAGGGTTTGCTGCTGTTAGTGTAGCAGAGGGTATGGCTGGTTTTTATTGGGGTTTTTTTTCCCCTCGTAGCTGCACTTTGTTCAAGCTGTCAAGGTGGTGGTAAGGTCTTACTGTGTTCTGGTGTTTTACCCTAGGAAGACGTTCCTGCTTCTCTGATGTGTCATGTCAAAGGTACCAGATGGTAGAAAGAGACAGGGCAGTCAAAGCTGGAAAAACATCAGGGAAATGTGAAGGGATGAGACCAGCGAGCCAGAGCAGCTGTGGAGGTACTGTGAACAGGATAGCGTACAGGGGAAAGGAATTCTTCAGCATCCCACCATTTGTGCTTGAAACTCACGTCTGCCCACATCTCCAAAAACATGAGGACTCCCAATCATCCTCATTACTTCTAGCAAATACTTGGGTTTGATCCTGCCTTGAGAAATTGCTCTCAGGAGTCTACTGGGAATATTAAAAATTAGTTTTATAATTGTAACAATTAATTTTAATATTACTGCAGTACATGGGTCTCATTCGAGTGCAGATATGCAGAGCCAATGTAAGTAAATATTTGAGAGGTAAGTTGTCTTTTAAAAGCAGATGAAGAAGCAAGCCTAAACCTGAGTAGTAGAGGCGCTTTTACAATTAGCTGGAGTTTTAGGAGTCTGTTAGTAATAGGATAGAGTCCATGGTTTGCCTTACATATCAGCATACTTTTACATGATTTTTTTAATTGGTCCATTGATGTTTCTTTAGTAGTGACCAACCTTTAGAGGAGGAGGAAGTATGACTGGCAATGAATCAGGACAAAACCAAGGAAGAAGACCTCAAACCAGCTGAAAAACAAAAAAGCATTGTGGCCAGGACAACTGGCTGAGTGAGAGCTTTTGAGCAACCAGAGGGCTGTGGTCAAAGCTCATAGCTGCTTCCTGCTCTAAAGCAGCAAATTTCAAGAAGTCTCATTTGAAAGTTGAATGTTTAAATTAGCTATCTACACTCTTCCATTTTTAGGCATCGTAGTGCTTTTGTGTGCTGAGTTTTGGACTCCTTCACACTTTGCTTCTTTGAATTGTCAACCTAAGCATTCAGAAATCATGAATCAGCCTCCCTCTGCCTCCAGTGGCTTAGAAACCATTAGATTTTTGAGAAGTAACAGATGTTTTGTTCTTTTTATTTGCCTTCTGGTTTTTGAGCTTGCAGAGTTCATATTTTAAAAGTGTTTCACCTCAAACCCCAGGCTAACACTTTATTTATTCATTCTTCAAATGTAGAACAGATTCTGACATCAGCCTCAGTAATGGGGGCTTAGAGAAGAAAAGTTCTGTGTTCATGAGAAAATCGTGAGTTGGCATTGCTTGGATCCTTTAGGGTGTCCTTGGGAATATGAGATGGGACTTGATTTTCTGGGTTACCGGGAACGGTCGTGTCATGTTGCAAGCAGTCGTATTATATAATCCCCTCTGATATTTGTTTTGACTACATTTATTTAAAGTACATTTAATTTTAGTGTATTTAGTACTTACGTTTACTACCCTGTATATTCCCTGTGGAAACCTCTTCCAGAACCTCACTAATCAAACAGTTAAAAATGTCTTCTAGTTCCTAGTCTAAACTTATTCATGGCCAGGCTAATACCCACTTGCTCTTGTGTTAACATCCTGCTGCAGCTGATGTTGAGTGTGTAAATGAGGTTTTTTTCTGCTTTTGCTTGCTTTCCTGCCACCTGGCTTTTGTTCAGCTGTGGTCAACCTCACCTTTATCATTGCAAACTAAGAGAAAATCGGTATTAGCCTCCAACTGTCTTAAGCCTATAAACCATCCCCAGTAAACAGTGGCCTGTCATAGTGTTCAAATGTTGTCCCAGTTACATTAGAAGTAGCATAGTCTAGGACAAGATAAGGTTATGCTGCCCCTAAAAATCAGTGTAATCAAAGGCATGCATATGCTTTTGATTAACATTTCATTCTAAAGATTAAGTAGAGTTTAATATGTGAAGTGATTTAATGGCAGTATGAGAAAAGAGTGGGGAAGGTATGCTGCTTACCTCCCAGGTGCTGTAGTCTAACCCAGTATCATGTAGCTGGTGTAACTGGTGCTGTGTGGAAAGTTGGAGTGGAAATGATATAAAAATTCAGGCAGAACGGGCGTTCTCTGGCGATTGTCCCAGCTAATCATTGTAGATTATATTAGCTCACATTTCAGTCTTACTTTGAGAACACACTTTTCAAATTTGAATGCTAAGAATAAGAAAATTAGGCTGACATTTCGGGACTTTCAGTGGCGACTTAAATGCTGATTGAACTGAAGACCTGCACCTCAGTCGCCTGAAAGATTTAGTTTGAAATTCGTCCATGTCCTGGGCTTGTTTGAAGTACTTAAAGCAATGGCTGAGAACATATGGGACGTTGTGTCAGACCTTTGGTAATTAGGGTTCTGGTGGATTAGCTCCATGGAAGCTTCTATCTTTATCTCAGACTTTCACCTGTGTGTCTCAAATTCTGGGTCAAGGAAGGTGAAAAGTGAGATGCCTGAAAGTGAGAAAAAAACCTTTCCCATGGTTATTTGTTCTCTGTTAATAAACAATCTGTTGATAATCTGGTTCCTAAAGAATCGTGATTGCTAGTGGCTGGCAAGTAAGATGTCCACAGTGAAAGATACGGGTTTGAAATGGCAAAATGAAGACAGATCATAGAATAGAATCACAGGATCATTTAGACTGGAACAGACCCTCAAGATCATAAAGTCTTGATGGGCCAGTTGCTGCTTGTGTTACCACTTTTCTAATTTAACTTCACAGTCTTAGGGAGTCGTCTCTTAGGGAGATAATTCATCACTTAAATACGCAAACTAATGTTTTTTCATGCCCACCAATCCAGTATATTTTGACTATACCTAGGTTAGTTGCATTACAGTTCACAGTACCAGATTTTCTGGAACTGATTTGCTGAGTTTTTACCAAAAAACCTCAAATCATAATAATAGTGGGGGTTTATTTTGTTTTGCTTTTCTGGATGATTATCACTATATGTAGAAACAGCAGTATGTGACCAGACATGCTGGATTTCAGCTGCATTTGTGGAAGAGTACTGATGCCTTTGTCAAAAACATTTATTCAGGATATCTTGGTCTCATTGGATACCATATTTTTAATTATTTCTCTTAGAATTTGTTCTACTTTCATAGGCGTCGCTTCTTATTTGAACTGTGCATAGAGGATGGTAATAGCCTAAAATTCTGTTCAAAAAGGCATAAGGTTTTTATTTTTTGGGGCATCAGTCTCTTTGAGGAAAGACCTATCACTTTAAAGACAAAGTGGCAAACTAAAGAACATTAAAATATACCATGCACGCTTGTTTTTATTTTATTCTGTTTGCCTCCCACCCAAAGTACAGTTTCTTTGATGTTCAGCTCCCTGCTCTTGTTCAGCACAGGTTTTCTCTAAAATCCACTTACAATTCCTCCTCTCCCCTCCACTTTCAGTGAAGGAATACCATTACTTTCACACTTCTGTGATGGGTGTGAGTCACTAGAGCTTGTAGGGGAAGGAGTTTTGGGTCCTTCTGCTGCTGAGGCTTGCCAGCCCTAGTGCAAGAAGGTGACAAGGTGACATCCACTTACAACCCAGCAGCACCTGAAAAAATTTATCACCTACGTAAGTCCCTGCACCAGGGATTAGTCAGGAAGTTTATTGCCACTCTTGTGACAGGGTCTGTTTTTGGGCTCTGCCTTTTTGTGGGATGAAAAAAATGAAGATAGCTCAGAAACTGACCATTCAGTTAGCTCAAGTTCTTCCTCAGATCTCCTTCTTAGACTTCTGTTCACCTCTTGGGGTATTTACAGTAAGTTTCTTTGGTTTTGTTATTGCAGGCATTCAGACTTTTGAGTTGAAAGCATCAGTAAACTCAGATTCAACTCAGAGCAGCTGTTGCTTTAGTTGTTTCTCTTTGTTATGGTACTTGGCTAAAAGGTTGGGTTTGTTATTTGCTTGTTTTAACCATATAAACAAATGTCAAGAAAGAAAGAAGATATGCTTCCGAGGCTGAGGAAATGTAATATTTATCATTTCAGTCTTGATACAATCAAAGGTTAATTTTTAGTCTACTGGACGTGAAGTTTTATCTGCGAGTAAACTGCTATGGAGTGGGAAAAGCTCACTCTTCTCTATTTCTGTATGAATTTGAATTGTGCCTGTCTGTGATAGTGTGTGCCTTTCTGTAGTGGCACAGACTAGAGGTAAAACATGTACGTGCACACGTCAGAAATGAAGTACAACAACCAAATGCAGTTTTGGCCCTTCCCCTTGTGAGTGTGTAGGGGAAATGTGCAGAGAGGGCTGCCAAGTTCTGGTGGACTTTTGGAACCTCACCTTTTTACCTCTCCTGTGTTCGTTCTTGGCTTAAGGACACAAACTTGTTTTTCAGTAGCAGTAAATAACTTCTGGGCAGAGTTTTGATGTGAAGTCTGGTGTCCCTAACTTGGTTGATGCCTTTGTGACCATAACCCACATGTTTAAAAACCAGCCATGTAGTGGCCAGCACAGTCATTGCAAAGTTTTGGTTTCTTTTAAAAATAGAAGAGAAGAGTGTGTTGCTGTGTTGCTGAGTATGAAAACCCCCCTCTTTGGTGAAAACAGTACTCACAAATTAATCCAGACATAGTGATGCTCTTGAGGTGAGAGACTTTCCAAAGACATTAAGAATTTTTGGTTCAAGGTTTGTGGTTGTAAGGGGCCGAAGTCTGTAGTTCTGGGGTTTTCTAGTGTGAAAAGTGAAACTCCTCAGAAAAGTAAAGCAGAATAGTAAATATTGAAAGGTGAGTCTGAGCACAGAATTTTGGGTGATAATTTCCATCAGTCTTTTTATAGGTGTTTGATGGTTTGAAAATGTAATACTTGGTGTTGTAGCAGTGGCTTGGGATTCTCTATGAATAGCTCCCATTGTTTTCACATAAGAACCATCAGAAATAGTACTATATCCTGGATACAGAGTATTCCATTGATTGCTCTAACTGCAGGATCGAGTCTTTAGTTTATGACACCTGTTGAAAACTTAGCAAATTATACTTTTCTTTCCAAAGCATGGTTCCTGGTATCCTAGCGTGCAATTGTGTTATTATATATTAGAGTGTTATTTAGAGGACTATTTAGAGGTTAGAGGTGTGGTTTTGTTGAAGACCTAGTGCTGTAGGGATCTGAATGTCTAGGCTGTTTCTGCTGTCAGCTTTGAAGAGCTTCGGATATTCTCAAGAAAGCAAAGCCTTGTTCTGTCTGCATGTTTTTATTTATTTATCTTTTTATGGTGTACGGACTTCCATAATGCTTGGAGCTGTGATTTACGTGTAGTATTTCAAGCCTATTGTGAACCTTTAGAGGTCCCTCCAGCCCCTGTGTAGGATACTTGCCTCATACTGGCTGCACAAAACATCTTAAATGTAATCACAAAACCAGATTTCACAAACCACTTAGCAGCAACATAAAAGGTTAGTGTATGTTTTATGCTGGATTCGAAGGCGCTGTTTTGGGTCTTTTTGCAAAAAAACCTCTGTCTGCTGAATACAGTGTACTATTGCTAGGAATAACAGTGACGGTAAGCAGATTTTTGCCTGTGGCGAATGCGGTCATTAAAACAGGGCTATAAATCGCCCCTTGTATAGCTGCATGCGTGGTGTGTGCCGTGGGTATTTTTCAGCCTGTTACACTAAGTGAAGGGAAAAAAAGCATTCCTATGTGTATTTTCAATGTAACCATAGAAATATATAGCTGTATCATGGTTTTTAGAAGTTGTATCGTTCCAAATCACTTATTGATCCATCAGTGCGACGGTGCTGGAATCAGGCACTGATTGTGTTGGTTACTTAACTGTTACTTTTAATTCATAATGCCTTCACAACTGGAAGTATGGCTCTTGGGCAGATATGTCTTGTTCCCATTATTTGGCATCTATTTTAAGACCTAAAGCGGCAGCCTGCACATAAAGAGCTTGGTTTACATTTTTCCTATTTGAGTTTCTTGGTTGTTTTTGAAGACTATTGCTGAGTAATTTTCTGCTAGCAGAATTTTGCCTGTAGGGCCGCATGTGCTCTGGGAAATACTGTGGGACGTTCCAGCTGGCTGGCCTTGCAAGCTGCTCAATTTCTGACAAGCGTCTCCATATGTCTGCAGCGCTGGGGAGTCACTCAGCACAGGTTCTCAGCACCTTGCAGGGTGGTTCTGCTAAGCTGAAATTCGATCCTTAATTCAGTAGGCTGCTCTTGGACTCTGAATCTCCTCAAGCCGTCACTTGAAGTTTAAAAGAACATGGAAATCCTTCTTTTCGTAGAATTATAGAATCATTTAGGTTGGAAAAGTCCTCTTAAGATCATCAAGTCCAACTGTTAGCCCAGCATTACCAAGTCCACCATTAAACCGTGTCCTTAAGCACCACATCTACATGTCTTTTAAAACTTCCAGGAGTGGTGACTCAAGCAATTCCCTGGGCAGCCAGTTTCACTGCTTGACAACCCTTTCAGTGAAGAAAT
This sequence comes from Mohoua ochrocephala, assembly GCA_013398855.1. NCBI lineage: Eukaryota > Metazoa > Chordata > Aves > Passeriformes > Acanthizidae > Mohoua > Mohoua ochrocephala. The sequence continues at coordinate 151,262 of VZTA01012712.1, read as the reverse complement.
TTTTCCTCATATCCAACACTTTGGGCTGTTGTGACCCACGTGCAGGACCCAGGACTTGGCCTTGTTCAGACTTTTGCTGTTGACCTCGGCTCATCAATCCAGCCTGTCCAAATCCTTCTGCAGACCCTTCCTGCCCCGCAGCGGATCGACACTCCTGCCCAGATTGGTGTCATCTGCAAACTGACCGAGGGTGCATTTGATCCCCTTGTCCAAGTTATCAGCAAGGATCTTAAATGGGGCTGTCCCCAGTACTGAGCCCTGGGGAACCCCACTGGTGACTGGGCACCAGCTGGATGTAACTCCTTTCACCACCACTCTCTGGGCCCAGCAATCCTGAGAGACTTTTACCCAGCCAAGAGTGTACCCATCCAAGCCACAAGCAGGCAGTTTCTCCAGGAGAACACCTCAGCATGATATTGAATGGAATTGGTTATTTTCGCTTTGAGAAAACTTGGGACTTATAAACCAGAATTAGAAGCAAAATGTAAGTGTTGGGCAACACGTAGGAAAAGGAAAATTTTTGTTGTTAATCATAGCCTGTGCTGTAGCTCAGCTTTGGGTACCTGTCCTTCTTGTGATACGTTCTCAATCCTACTGTCTTTATTTCTGCTTTGTCTGCTGTTGTCTTCTTCAGGCCTTTCAAGACCATTATCATGATTAAATCCTCAGCTTTATAAGAATGTATCTTCCTTCCGTTTCCCAGGAAAGGAAATGCCACGTGTGTCATATCTCAGGCATGTGAAAGGTTGCAAGCAAAAAGTGCGTGAGACCATACAATCCTACCTGTGCAAAAGTGTTACATAAGAATATCTCATCTCATCTCATCTCATTTTAGTTGTTTGAACATCAGATTCACAAGGTGTAAGAAAGGCTCTCCCAGTTGTCAGTGGGGTGAGAGCTGTCCATGTGGGCAATTCACCCCAAGTGTGTGATCCATCTCTCTCCACATGGGATGAATTTCCTATCACAATATCTCTCTCTTATCCAGCTGCAGAGAGACAAGCCAGATGATTAGATATAACACATAACTTTTAGACAGTCAAAGTAGGATGAGTTGGATTCTGCTGTGGCCACTGGCGCAGCTGTGGGAGTGCATGAGCCCACCACTCACCCCACAGCTCAGCCCTGACAGAAGTCCATTGTTTTTAATGCACTTATTACCTTAGTTAAAAGCATATTTAGGGACATTTGGGGACACAAGCATATATAGGGACATTTGGGGACACTGCTGCCAGCAGTTATGAAGAGTGAAGTGGATTTTAATAGTGTCATCTCTTGATCATAATTATCAGGAGTGGAGCAGTGTCGGTCATGCTTCTGCTGAAGTGCAGGTGATGGAGGAAGTTCAAGTTTCCACTGCTTTCAGGATGAATGGCTTTTTGTGCAATGGCAAATATGTGGTCTGTAGAATTTTTATGTTCAGTATTGAATCCACATGTGATGTCAGACAGATCTTGTGATTTCTCAAGCTTTTAAAATTACTCACTACAATCCTAACCCTAATTAAAAATCTCCAGCAAGGGCACATATCCAGATATATTCAGCATCACTCAAAAAGAAATGTAAGCCCTTCCTTAAATACTTGATTTAATGTCAGGATATCCTGAAATAGCTGGTGGTGAGAGCTATCCATTCATAATGGATGTGAACTACATTTTATTTTAATTGGAAAGTATTTGTCTTTAGTAGTTTAGTCATTTGAATTCAGTTTCGGAAGACTATTTAAAATATGCTGATTATGTCCTCTAATATCTTTTATGTAAGCACTTATCTGTTTCCTAACAGCACAGTACACAAAATACCTCATGAATGTTAATGATAACAAGAAATAAGCACACCACCGTGTTAAAGATCATGGAATCCAAGGGGAGAAGCAAAGCAGCAATGAGATGAAGGCCAGCTTCATCTGTTCAGTTTTGCCTGGCCTGAGTGTTTCTCTGAAAGTACCCTTTCTTTTCACTTGACATGAAGGAATTCCAGGGCAACTGGATGCTTAATTGCTGTTAAAAATGCGTAAATCTCAACTCAAACAAGGCTCTGAGGGTCATGGGGCTAAGTATCTACCCTAGTAAATAACATGAAATTGTGTGTCCTGTTAGCATGTAACTGAGAGGGAAGAGCGCCCTGTTTCAGTGCTGGGAAATGGTGTTTCTTTATAAGCGAGAAGGAAGTGCGTGGCCTTGGAATGAATGGTTACTGACAGTGATGAGCATAACTCACCTTTTCCTGGCCTTAATTGTTCATGGTCTGCTTATAGTTGTGATACTTTGGATGAAAGGGATAATCTGGGAGGGGGTTGAATTCTTCTTTTGGATCACTTTCTTGTTTTCAGCCCTTTTCCCTCTCTTGGTAGTCTGTGGAGAGAAAGTAGGGGCAGCTTGTGGCTGTAGGCAGATGCCAGCATATGGGAGCAATAGGAGGTATTGTCTGTTGGCATTTGTGCTTTCTTAAACTGCAAGTACTGGTTGTTTCCAATGCCAAGACAGTGTCCGAGTGTGATGGTCCCACAGGCTGAGAGCCACACACTAAACCTGTCATTGGTCTAATCTCTGTACCAGGCTATCACTTGAGTAAACTGCACTTCGTCCTTGGAGCAAATTGTTCTGTAGCTACTTGTAGCACATACTAATTACTTTGTAAGATTTTTAGTACCAGTAGAGGGGATGTGATATAAGTTCCAATTATGACAGACCTCTACATTTGGTAATATTTGCATTTCCTCAGCATGATTTTAGACCTGCTATTTTAGTACAAACATGAAGACTTTTTTCTTTCTTTGTGTTCTCATGGTTGCTATAAGCAGAACTGCAGCACTTTGTTTGGTCGATAAATCTTTGACTTGTCTGGGATATGATGGCCAACCTCCTCAGCTCCCCCCTCTGTGTGGTCTGAAGGAGTCTCCCACTGGGAGTCACTCAGAAGTTGCTGCCTTTGGTTAGCCTGAATGGACCTGTTGAGGAGTATTGATGATCTGGGAAGAATTAAAAAGCCAGAAGGATGCCAGTGACACATGTCTTCACTGATCTTTCTCATCCTGCAAAGCCTATGCCCTTCTCCTGGCCGAGAGACCTTGCTCGACAGGGTGCCTCAAGCTGTTTGGTAGCAACAATTTAAGAAATACTTACAGTCTGAAAAAGCAAAAGCTGATAATATTGGCTCCTTAATGCCAGATCAGGGTTACGTCTCTCCGTGGTTTAGTCACATGGTGGTTTTGTCAAGCATCATTACACGTTGTGATTAACAATCAAGGCCAGTACAAGAAGTATATTAGCAGTAATCATTGGTCAATGCTGTTGTGGTCTTCTGTAGACAAAAGTTCTTTCCCTAAGGAGATTTATTCTGAGTCTGAGAGGGTCGTCTGACTTCTCTAAGTGAATTATGATGAAGAAAGATAATTCCTGAAGCTGGTAGCGAGACAGTGTTTGGGTGGAGATCACTAAAGTGCGTATATATGCTGGCACAGAACTTCACTTGAGGGCTGGTGAGAACATGGATAACCTAAACATTTTATAAATAGGCAAAGATGAAGTATATTTAGTAAGTTTCATACTAGGCATCTTGGTAATAATCACTTGTAGCACGATCGAGGATTGTACTGCTCTACTCTGCACTGTTGTGGCCTCGCCTTGAGTCCTGTGTGCAGCGTTGGGCAACACAAAATAGGAAAGATATAAAGCTCTTAGAGAATGTCCAGAGGATGGTGAAGGGCCTGGAGAGGAAGCTGTGTGAGGAGCAGCTGAGGTCCATTCAGACTGGAGAAGAGGAGACTGAGGGGACACCTCATAGTGGTCAGCACCTTCCTCACAAGGGGAAGGGGAGGGGCAGACACTGATTTCTTCTCTGTGGTGACCAGTGACAGGACCTGAGGGAATGGCCTGGAGTTGTGTCAGGGGAGGTTTGGGTTGGATATCAGGAAAAGGTTCTTCACCCACAGGATGGTTGGACACTGGAACAGGCTCCCCAGTGCAGTGGTCACAGCACCAGCCCCACAGAGTCCAAGAAGCATTTGGACAGCGCTCTCAGGCACATGGTGAGATTCTTGGGGATGCCCTGTGCAGGGCCAGGAGTTGGACTTCAGTAATCCTTGTGTGTCCCTTCCAACTCAGCATATTCTATGATTTGATGATCTAGTTATGTTGTTACATTGTAAATAAAATGTATTGCTCTCGCATAGCCCAGGAATCTCTAAGTTACCTGGGTATTAATATTAAACAAAGCATATTTACAAATGTAAATTTAAAATGAGATGTATTCAGTCTCTAAGGATTTAAGGACTGGGGTTTCAGCATTAAGAAAAACCTGCAAATTAGATAAAATCAAATCCTTTTCCAGTTACACACATTATCCTCAAGGTTAAATGGATTAAAACTCTTTCTGGAGGAATTCAACGTAAGACTGAAAATGTGGTCAAAAAAGTCGCATTGTGGCTGCCTGATGCTTTACTTTTGATAGCACATCCCCAAAGACTTCTCTTTGACGTACCTTGAACAGAGAATGCTTGTTTCCCACGAAGCCTGTTGCTGCTGATAAAGCTCATTTATATCTAAGTGGTATCTAATACGGCAGTACTGTGTTCTGGCCTTAAGAAAAAAACAGTTGAGTGGCTCATTTGCCTTTGTAAACCTGCTGTGCCTAAAAATGTCTTTTAGCAATTTTGTCCAAAGCCCAAATCACAGTAACTAATTCTGTGCAACACACGTTTTTAAACAGAGCATAAAAGAAAACATTGTTGCACATTAAAACCAAATAGAAGCCATAAAAGTTGTGTTTCAGAGGCTGTGTTTATGCACTTGTGATAGTAAATGGCGATGCTTTCCTTTGATATCTGAGGCCTCTATCTGAGTGACACAAAGCAGATCTCCTAGGAATCTCCTTAGCTCGAACAGTTGGTATGGCTGAATGAGCAGTGAAGCAGAAGGGTGTAAATTATTGTCTCTGAAGTATTTCACGTTAACTGCAGGCACAGGCAATTCTGGAAGATACACACACATAAATATGCACATGCAGAAGCGGTGGGAAATCAGCTAAAAGTTGACTGTTCCACCTAGGTAAAAGTAAAATCTTGCTCACACTCAGGAGGAAGCTCTCTGGAAATTAATGAGAGGCTTCTGCCCGGCTCAGACCACGTGCTGTTAACAGACACCATGTACAGCTTAGAAATCCTGCTGGCCTTTCTTCCCTCCTCACCTCCTCCTGCCCCAGAGATATGAGCACAAATCCCTTCTTCCCCTGGTTTGCCACAAATGTATAAGCAGATCTCTGCTCTGTCTGTGCTGCTTTGCTGTTTGATGCTAGGTTCAACACTCAGGTCCGTCCCAGCAGGTTTGGATTTTGAAGTGGCTGAAGGTGAAGTCAGTTTCTGCAGTGCACACCAGCACCACTCCTCTTGTGCTCCCCCCTAGCCACGGCCACGGTTATGGGTTGTTTGCTAACACAACCATTCATCAGACTGCTACAGTCTAGAGGCAGTTCCACCTTTCAGAGGCCTGAGATGACTCATGGGTGGGTTTTTTAGAGCATCTGCTGTGTGAGGAGACACTGCAAGTTGCAGACAGGCTGCAAAGGAAGAGTGGGAAAAGCTCCTGAGGATCTTTCTGAAAAATGTGCAGTTGTATTAAAAGGAAGGTAGTTATTTTTTATCTTTCCTTGAAATTGTGACTTGAGTACATCATTACGAGATACCTCTGAAATCTGCTGGTAGGAGCAGCCATTATTGTAACTCTGACCATACCAATTCCCCTTAACTCATCTGTCCACTCTAGTTTGTGTCCCAGACTAAAGGTAGCACTTTTCAGTGATGCACAAAACAGAGCTTGTACCTTCCCCTTGAAAATATCCTAAGAATATAGACAGTTCTCACTTTTTCTCCTGTGTCTTTGCACATTTAAAAGACAGCTCAGACTCCAAGCATATTAAGGTCTTTTGAGGCTGCGTAGAGAAATGTTGAATACATTTCCTATGCATCCATCAGGTTGGTGACAGATCTTGCATAACCAAACAAGAAACTCTTGTGTATTGGGGACTTGACTGGCAAAAAACTACTCAAAAGTTCTGCCTTTCAGATACTTTAAGAAGAGCTCACTTTTGAGACTTACGTTTTGCCCTTGCAAGTTTTGCTTCTATGAAAATGTGTTGTTGGTGTGCATTTTGCTCATTAGAAATGAATTCGGATCATCTCTTTCAGTTTCACGCATAAATACAAGATTACTCCACGTCCAATCTGGAGCAGTTGCAGAATGCTGCAGCCAAGCTTTTCTTTAGACAGGCCAAGTCAGTTTTGCAAAACAGGCTGGTACCAGAAGGGTCCTACAGAAACTCTTAATTTAAATTGCACGCAAGATTGTCTTCCTTACCCTGCCTCGCACTTTGGCTCTCAGAGCTCTAGATCCAGCTGGAGCAGTGGCCCAGCTGAAGACAAAAAGTTAGGGTGTAAAATGACTACATTATAGGTTAGCAGCAGCCACAGCCCGAAGGCTTCATCCGGGGGTGTCCTTTTTGGAAACTTCTGTATCCAGTTGTTAAAGTGTGCTTTCCTTCCTCTGATAAAGTAAAAAGTAGAATATGTACAGTCCTGGATGGTGTGAGCTCCTTCTGAGATTAATAGTAATGTTGAGACTGATGGAAAAGTTTTTCCTGTTGCATTTGGTTTTGCTTTAGATTTAGGATTTAATATTTGGCCTGAACACCTCTTCTTTTTTTGGGGGGTTTGTTGTGGATTTTTTTCCCAGATCTTAGACTTCTTGCATTTAAATGAAATTATTTTCTTCAAGGGATTTTGTACAATCATGGCTGAACTAAAATGTATCCAAATAAAAATACTAAATAGCCTCTTTGCATTTCAGTCTGGTTTTATAGTAATAACTCCCACATACTCATAACACTTCATATTCTCATGTTTCCAGTCTGTATATAAGGGTTCTGTTTTCGCATTTGATGACTTAAGAATTGCCTACTTCTTCATTCTAGTAAAGTGTTTGCTTATGCGTGAAGAAAATGAGGAAAAATGAGCAGGCAAAGAAAACAAAACAGAGAAGCAAGCACTTCTTAATGTTAAAAAAAGAAAACCTGAGAAGGTGGTTAAATGATTTTTGTCTTGAAACAGAGAGAGGAGTGGTAAAGTGGGAGGCAAGGGGCGAGGGGTGTCACAGAGTTTGGGGTTTCCATCCCCAATTATGCGCTGGCTGCTACGCTGCTGAATTACACTGAAAGCACTGAATGGTGCCATTATATTCCTTTTCAAAAGTTGTGGTCTATGAAATTCAGTCTGAGGTATTTTTAATGAGTGTTCTGAGCCTCAGTTGCAGCTCTTCCCAAGAAACAACGAGCACAGTGTGCCACTAAATAGCGCCGGGGCCGGGGGTTAAACTCATTCAGTTTTTTGCTTGCAGGGAGAGAAAGTAATATCAACATTTATTTGACAGGTATGTGCTTGGTTCCAGGGTTGAGGTTTGGTGAAACAGCTTTCCATAAAGAAAACGTTCTGAAAAATGAGGTTCTATCAGCTTCACATCAAACTCCCATCTAGTTTCTGAAAACAACTCTTGTGGTGTGTTTTCCAAAGCCAGTGCCCACAGCGCACATGCTGGGCTTGTGCTGTGGGCATCCTTGTGCTGCAGAGTGCTGGCAGACACATCCCTATGGGCAGAGCCTCGTGGTGGAGGTGCAGCTCACGCCATATGGAGACATCTGCATGGTTACACCCTTGGCTGTCAATTAAACATGGATAATTCAGAGGTAATCTTTGTCAGAGAGATGCCTGCTGGCATCCCCGTGTCTCCACTAAGGGTTTTGGTGTCACAGCTGGAATGGCTTTGGTGTGACTCCCTCCCTTCTTGCCCCTCTGAACAAGACACAGCTTTTCAGAGAATTTTTGCATGCACCTGGTTTTACAAAAGCCGTGTAGCACAAAAGTATTGCTGCCTTCCACCTTTCTTGTGGGCTGATTCACAAAGCAGTTTGCTTCAGATCATGAGGAGAGCACTGTTTAATGCATCTGCCCTGCGACTCACACCAAGGTCGTAAATTCATGATGGGCTGGCTCTGGTTTTTTGCAAGTCATAACCATGCAGTGTCAAGGCTCTGAAGCTGGAATGCACCGTGTGGATGATACTCTTCAGGAAGGAAAATAGTCACTTCCAGCAGAGGATGGTTGTCTCGCTAAGGGGAGAAAGAACAGCCACAAACCGCTTTTAGTTTTCCTAGTAAAATCAGGCAGAGATGACTCAGCATTTACAGGAGCTAATTTAGGGCATAAGATGACATATTTTTAGTAAGTTTTCTCATTGTTCTTTTAATGCCTCATTTTTCTTGTCCACACTGTGCATTTTAATGATGTTCAAGGAAAGTAATTTTGGTTTAGTAACAGTGGTGCTGCCAAGAGTTTCCCACTGGAAGTCTAAGAATTTAATTGTTGGTGTGTGAAATTTTGCAGCCTTAAACAGTTATTTAAAAGACTTGGCTCTGCCACTGCTGATTTCCCACAAATGTTTTACACCTATCTAAAGGAAGTTATGGTTGTACTACAAGAAACGAGGTTTGGTTTTTTCCAGGAGGTCTAATTAGCTTCTGCAGAGACCTGTTTTTGCAGTTTGATATTTTGGGGGTTTTTTGGCATTACCGAGATCAGCATTCGTATTTCATGGGAAGGCATGTGTTGTCCCCATTGGGACAATTTCTTAGAGGATTTTTAGGCAGATAACAGTGAAGTTTTCTGGCTGAATTCATAAGCAGATGTGATCAGAGCACTGCTTTTAAGTTGATAAAGTGAATTTTAGGTGCATATCTGTGAAATGTGGGATTTTGTAAAATCAGTACAGAAAACTTAATACATGATCAATTGTACTTTCTAACTGAGAGTTAGATGCCAGCTAGTTAAAATGCTGTAAATAGAGCCAAAGGAACCAGTGAACCAGGAAACTAATCATGAAGTATTTTGTTAATGCTTTTCACCATGAGTAACATTTTGTAATAAACAGATGTGTACTTAGACTACTGTGGCCAAAAGCTGAATATTTTTGGTTTATATGGTTCGTGGTGTTTAGCCAGTGAGAAGTTTCAGTTTTTCTTTGGCATTGATGACAGAGGGATGAATGTGTGAAATAAATTCTGTGTAATTTTGTCCCTACAGTTACTCGAGGAGGAAATTCTCCAGGCTCCAAGAATCTGCCTGTTTTTCTTCCTCTTTCTTCTTTGCAAAGGGCTCCACTAGCTTTGTGGTGGTTCCTGGCTGGTTCTGCAGTAACAGATGTCTTGTCCACTAGAAATTTGAGTAATTGAAAGGTGGCAAATAAAATCAGTGTTAATATCAGTTTGCATTTGTAAGAACTGCAAAGAAACCAAATTATTGGAGCATTACACCTGAAGATGGCACGTTGGTCTGTGATGTGAAAGGCTCAGTTCTGAAGGCGCCCAGCCCATCTCTCCTCCATTTTTGTGTCCTCTCATGCACATTGAAATGGCATATATAATAAATACAGAGTGGGCGGTGTTTGCCCATTAAGGTACAAAGCTGTAATTTTATGAGCCGAGTGAAAACAGACCAAGCAGAGCCTCCAATTCCGTAGCTTTACTGTACTGCAATTATGGACATGTACAGTTACCTGAGGATTTACTGTAGCTGAATTTTGCATTAGTCTGACTCTGCTATAAGAAAAAGCTTAACCAGGCAGTACTGAAAATAGCCTCATGATAAAACTTTTCATTAGCTTTGCTAGATAATATTTTTCTTTTTCCTTCCACATCATTTAACTATTAAAGAGGATTATTTAGTATTTACTGTTCACCTGAATTTAACTGCTGGCTATTTCTACTAAATTTGATTTTTGGGCATTGGAAGAGAGTTTAAGGTCTAGTAAGAGCAGTCCTTCTGCTTCTGCCTATTTTAGAATATATTTTGACATAAACCAGTTTGTCAGGAACAGAAATCCAAGACTATGAAATCCAAGACTATGGTTACAGTAACAAATCCATGTTTCAAATGTAGAAAACCGCAATTTTCTTTTGGAGACCATGCTAGAAATGCAAGCAAATGAGAGGGCTATTAAACCCCTTCTCTTTGTGTTTTTTGCCTCACTAATTGTTTGCTGTGTTGATTTTTGGTTAGCAACGAAATTCCTAAGATAGTCGTTGAAGTTTGTCGTAGCTGATAGGTGTCTGGGGGTGGGGAGGGGAGTCTAGCTTTGCAGCTGCATTTTTTTGAGAGCAGTAAAACATACCTGAAGTAAAAAGTACCATATCTTAATATCGTGCTGTTTAAAAAAAAAGGTGCCACCGCCACCAAAACTGACCAGAGGGTAAAAGTGTACATCAGAGACTGGAAGGCAAGCACTGGCATTAAGGGAATACAGCTCATGTGGTGAGTGTAAAAGCAGTCCACTAAAATCTTGAAAGGAAGGAGCGCTAAATAGTCTCATTGTACACACACAGCAGATGATCAATCGCCTGATTTTAAGGCAGCATAAGAGACTTATTCTGTTACTGCTTTTGGCCTCAGACCGCCCTTTGATGGTATGTGCACAGTCTGTGCAAAAGCACGTGGGATACGTGCCAGGAGTGGAGCCTTCAACTACATTCAAATGGAAAATATCTTAAAAGGAACGAGGTACCTTTAGGTTATCGTAAAAATCTGCCTCTTCTACAGCCTCTTTTCAAATGGGATGCATACCTGGTGGCTGCAGATCCGGAGAGGGGATCTGCCTGCTTAAAAGTAGTGGTGGGAGTGTGTGGCTGCTCTGTTCAAGGGTGTCACTTCTCCGCTGTTCTTTGGCCTGGTGTGTGGGAGTGATGGATTACACTTCTGCTAGCACATCTCAACTACCCAGTCTGAGCTGAACAGCCAGGTAAAAGCTAGTAAGCCCAGGTGTAAGAGCTATCTTTATGGTCTAATGCTATTTTTATAGTCATCTAATCCTTCCTATAGGATTAACACCCACACTTTGAAAGGGAGGAGAGGAGAAAAAGGGCAGAGGACCTCCAAGCGTCTTGGCAGTATTAGGTCCAGAGCAGCAACGCTCAGACCAGTGCTTCTTGCCTTTAATCCCACCTTTCAGGAAATAGACTTTTGCTAAATATGAATTATGCATTTCATTTTACGCCAGAAAGGAGAACTGTTTAAAATATGAAATTTGTCTTCAGACGCTGACAGCATTGTTCTCCTGTGAGTAGTTTTCAAGCCTTCTTTGAAGTATAAATATCTGACAGGGTTACTTGTTTAAGAACCCTGTGCTCAATCTCATCTGTGAGGTTATTTTTATACTGTTTGCTTATCATGAGCAGTTGTTGGTTGGTTTTCTTTCATTTCAAAACTGTAGATACATACATAATTTTTAACAGTTTCGAATAACTGAGAAAGTTATGCTGTTAAGAACGTTGTTATTTTTAGTAGTGATTGCAACTGTGTATGACTTCAGAAATAGTAATGAAATTACTGAATGAAGTTTTCACAATCATTTCAATGCAGTTGTTAAATTGGAGCATAAAAATAATTTGGCAATCTGATTTGGTTGATCTGATAAAAGGCTGATCAGTACAAGGGATTTTTTTGGTGATCAGCCATGAAAGAGCAAATACAGTTTTAAACCTTGTGTTTAACCTTCGTGCCATATAGTATTTAAATATTTGTAAAACATTTAGCATGACCAAATTGTCACATTTCATTTTAGAGCATTTGAGCACCCAGAATGTGATAGGAACAGGGCATTAGTGAAAGAAAGGCCTGCCTTTATATGGTGGCAGGTGTGAATAATGAATGTACCTCTTTCTTTTAGACGAACATAAGGGAATTATTTTCTCTCCTACGAGCTGCTACTACTGTACAAGCAAGTGTAATTAAAACCCAAAGCAACCCAAACTTCTTTCTGACCCATTTGCGGCAGTTTTGAAGAGGGGAGGGAAAACAGAGCAGTCTGTGTTTCCACATGAAACTATTTCTTACTTCAACCGAAAATGGGACTTACATTTTTCAGAGGTTCAGAAGAAAGTGTTTATTTTATTTGGTTTTTTTAAGCTGGTATTACTGCTCAGTAATGTAGAAACAGACAAATTAACAAAAGCCTTTTAATCAAAGATCTTGTTCAAGCTGGGATCAGAGATTATTTGGCTGAACAGATAAAAAATGTTAAAACCACTATTTGACCATAAACATATATACTTTCTTTTTTTTGGGTAGATAATTAGTGAAATAATTGCTGAATTTACTGTGGGAGGTGGTGTGATGTGTCCAAACCTACTTCTTTTACAGCTCTGGATATCTTCCAGATATAGCCATGTGCTTTCCTTTTTTTAAATAAAAACCAAAATGTATTGCAGTATGTGTCAAAGAATGGTCTAAACAAGTATGTAGAGGGATGTTTTTTAAAAATGATTGGCGTTTGCTAGAACATGAAGGAATTGCTGAACCTAATAAAATATTCACCATCGGAAGATCATAAGCAACATCCTGTTTTGGATTTTGGTGGGAGTGGAGTGAGGCTGAATTGAGTAGGACTTAGATAATGAGCAGACAGTGAAATGTTGAATGTATAATGCGTAAAGCGGGCTAGTTTGACTGGGTACCTTCATAGCTCGCAGCTAAATGTAGCAATGCACATTATTCATAATTTAGAACTTGACGTTCCCTGAAAATGTAAAGTGACTTTTAAAATGTGATTTCACAGAGCTAAATGAAAGACCAGTTCAAAATACATTAAGCAATAAGGATGTGTCGCTGGAAGTCAGTGAGCTTCTTTTCATTGTAATAAATTTATAATATTATTTTGGGGTAAGTAAATACCTCATCAAAAGAAAAATAGTATTTCTCTGGTATATCAGTCTGGGGCTCACCTCATCTAAAATGGTTAAAACAGGTGTCAGGGCTCCTTGTTGTCAGGGCAAAAGATACACCTGTGTTGCTCAGGAAAAGTTCCCTGCCAGTATGCTCAGGTGGCTGGTTTGGGGTGGGAAGAACTGCTCTCTGAAGCTGCAATATTTTTTCATTGATTATACAGGAATCTGGCTGTCAACAGAAACAGGAGCAGGGGACTGCCACCTGCTGCAGCTGCTTCCCAGCTCCTGGGGGTTGCATGTGACCTTCCCCCAGTTGTATTCCACCAGTGTACCATGCCCTCCTGTTTCCTTTCCCTTGCTGCCTCACAGGGCGGTGCTGTCTGTGGCAGCAAGCGGTCTGGAGGTACGGTCTTGCCACCAGCCTTCGTTGCTTCCGTGCTTCCATGTCAGTGTCCCCCATGGAGCAGGCTGCTGCTGGCCTGGAGCAGGGAAGGCAGCCAAGCTCTGGCTTACGCAGATGCTGCCACGGGGCTGTGGAGCAGGAGCCAGTGAGGCTTGCGTAGTACTTGCTGCCTGAGGCATGGCAGCGGGGCCGTGCTTCATGGGTGGAAAATGCCTTCCACGTTCTGTGGAAAACTTGTATTTTTTCATAGGCCTTGTAACCATGTTAAAGTCAGGCACAACTGTTGACTTCAGATGATGTCATCGGTGTGGCGCACTCATTCCTGAATGCTCCCTCTGTCAGCTCGTGTTTACTGTGCCCCGAATGACTCCTGGTTTGCTTCCATACCCAGCAGACTGAGCTTTTAATTTATTGTGTTTAAATTTTTTAGTAGGGATGTCATGGAACTGCACTGAATCAACATCTCTCTGAAACCTTGTGAGTTCCTGCTTTTGTGGATGTAGTACTTCTCCTTCTGGTCCTACAAGACTGGAGTTTCATCAGGCTCTAAATCTCGGCAGATTTTATATGCACAGCATTTCCTTTGAGAGAACTGTCAGATTTTACTTTGAGGTAGACTGATCAAAGCTAAGATGAGTTTAGAATAATAATATTTACAAATACTAGAGTAAGAAGCATTTCATTTTATTGAGGCACACTCCAGAGAAAATGCCAAGTGACATAAATACTATAAGACTGCTGCTCCATCGTTTAAATCCCTATGAAAAAAAAAAACCTTTATGAAAACACTCAGCAGGTTTTAATCAGATGCTTTTACTCGTGGTCTGAGATCAGACAGCCGTGCTCTCCTCAGCTAACCTTGAGCAGTGTGGTAATGCAGGTGGGCTCTCTGCCTTCTTTCCTGTTGTTCAAAAATCTCCCCTCAGGGACACTTTTTTTCCCTGTGAGGAAAGATGAAGTTTGGTCTTTGTCAGACAGAAGTCCATCAAATATTTTAGCTAGACATATATACATGCTCACAGGCACGTTTCTGTTGTTCTGGTGGTGCACAAGTAGGAAAGCTGTGAGGGTAACTGATAACCCCATTCTTCCTCTCTCTAGCAGCCCCAGCCAAACTGTGAAGACCTGAGACTAGTCTGGAATCAGGAGTATTTACTTCTAAATAATTTGTGGGTGTGTTTTCAGAGCGGTAAAGTAATATCCTTATTACACTCAGTCTAATGTGTTTGATACTCTTCTGTTGCCTCCAATGAAACACACTTAGCAGAAGCTCTTTCATTGAGATGGTGCATGATTGTTGGTGCCTACTCACAGTGATGGATGGAGTGGAAAGTGCAGGAAGCTTTCTGTTAGGACTGACAAGGTGCAATGGTCAGCGCAGGCTGGGTGGTGAACACTGGAGATGCTTTTGGTTTAATGAAGCTGGAGAACATGAAGTGAGTGTATTCAAATATACTTGCATTTGAGACTTATTTTGGATGCCGTTGCGTCAGACCAAAAGTGCTCTATCTAGAAAAGAAGATGTCTTGTTTTTCCTTCCTTCTTTGTATCCTCTTGGCATTTTGCTATGAATTACTTTAGTTACTGCAGTGTTTAGTTATGGTGAATGCTTAAAAAAATTAGTACTTTTATCTGCAATTGTTCTTGACGTGCTTTTTTGACAGTATTCACGAGGCTAATATTGGCTACAACAAATATTAACAAACAGTTAATAACTGGAGTGAACGTCGCTTCCTGGTGGCAGAGGTCTGTCAGAGGCACTGGGAGTACGTTGGGTAAAAACCTGTTCAGCAAGTTCTTGGAGAAGTGAGCTTGGCTCTTCCCCTCAGACTTTCAAAACAAGCCAGCATTGAAGGGTTCGGTCACTGTGTCCCGCATGGCCAGGGTGACAGTGCTGCTGTGGTGGCACATACGTCCTGTGCTTTCCCTAGAAAAATGCCATCACTTTAATTTCTCCAGTGTAAGCCTCACTACTGGGTATTTGCTTTTCACAGTTCATATTCGAGAATGTTAGATAAATTACCTTTGGAAAGGTGCTTTGTACTTCAAGTTATGGCTGAAAACCGGGTATTACCCTAGGTGGAAAAAGCCTGTCTGTTTATTTTTTGGTATCCCAGTGAAACAGAGACCAGACTGCATCACGATGCATTTGGGAGCGCGTGGGACTGAGCAGCTGCCCGCTCTCAAGTAGGCTGTTGGTATGGGCACTGCCTGGAGATGCCAGGACATGGGCTCGGGCTCAGGTTTGGGCCAGGTCAGCTGGTCTGCCCACCTGTAATGGTTGTCTTTTCTTCACTTGGTTACTACAGTTTCATTTTACTCTATTATTTACTGGGCCAAAAGGGAAGGGGCCGGTCTGTAGGTTGAATGCAAGGCCATTTCTCCAGGATGTGATTGGTCTCTTGTAACAGCAGGATTTGTGCAATTTAGTGGCTTATTATTTGTTCTGAAGTGAGTATAGACCTGTGTTTCAGGGCCTCTTGAGTTAAAATAGGTGCATTTGTCCAAGGAACAAAAATATTTGATTTCAGTGATTGGCCTTTTTATACAGAGACTGTTTTTTGCAGAAGACTTGCTGGTGAACTGTAATTTATAGTATTTTCTGCAGGTGTAGATTTAATGGATGGGCTGATGAAAAGAATCCTTACAATCAGCAGAGTGGTGGCTCCGGGAGCTAATATTGGGCTAGAACATCTGGTCTTCATAGAGGGAAGGCTTTCAGTGTGTTTGACTCCTCCAAATTACTTGCCAGCTCTGCCAGGGTAGCACAGACAGGCCTGGAGCAGCCTCATTGCCTCCCAGCAGGAAGCTTGGGATAAGACCATGTGAAGTCAGAACCCAGAGCTTGAGCCTGTTGGGTATCAAGCAGCGTCCAGCAAACCCTCGGTCCTTGGTGTTTTGTGTGACAGGTCTGTCGGTGAACATCCTGGTTTCGCTGTGTTGTACCCAGATGTGCACCACCTGACATGGCTTGAAGGGCCATGGGATGAAGTAGAAATTAGCCTTGGTAGACATAAGAAAATTATATCCCAAGTCCCCCTCTTCTACCTCTTCTGTTTCACAGTACTTTTCCCTCAAAAAATAAAAATGCGTTAAAGATGGATTCAGAGCTGCCATCCATGGACGGATGGATATGTTCTTTAGCTTTAAAACTAGCGTAATTATTGTCAACTGCCCTGTGGGTATGGTTGTAATAGCCACTGATTTTGTAAACAGTTTTGACAGTGTTGTTAGCTGAATAATTTCTTAGCATAATAATTTTTCTGCCACTAATTAAAAGCATCTTTGTAACCGTAGGCTTTGTTTTCTTCTTACAGCAAAGAGCTCCAGGGAAAGTTTTGCATGATGCTGTTTGCAACCACCTGAACCTTGTCGAAGGCGACTATTTTGGCCTCGAATTTCCAGATCATAAAAAGATGATGGTATGTAAAAGGATTAATGTTCAGCTGGTTTTCATCTGCATGCACACTGTATTCTCTTCTTCTGCTCCTTACTTGTAAGATATATTTAATCCTCAGTCTTCAAAAGGGAAAGGACTTTAAAAAAAAAAAAAGTGTTCTTGCCTACTGGAGTTGAAGAAATGTTTTTAAAACCTGATTGTTCCTGTCAGATTTCATCTGCGTTGAAAGTAATGGCTAATTCAGACACAAGTTGGGAAAGCGTTTTGTTTTTCTAAGTTGCTGTACAGAAGCCAAAGGCTGGACTGTTGCAGAGCCTCAGCTCTTGATTTTATAGTCCTGCTTGATTTGGAGCGCAGAAATAAATTTTCTCTGAGGACAGAGAAGTTGCAATGGTTGTGACAGAGTTCCTGAAAACCATTATGGGGCAAGAAAAGGGACAGATAAAATGTAACAAGGTTAATAGAAAGGAAAGCAAATCCAAGAACGCCCAAAAATTGATTGCAGCCCTTTCTGGGGAGCTATGTGGCACAGGCAGGTGTCCTGGTCCTGACACTCAGGAATCTGAGATCAGCTGCTGGCTGCATTCAGGCATTGCACTACCAGTGTCGTGTAGCAGAGAAAGCCATAGGCTAACGACTTCTTGGTCTTTCTTCTTAGTGACTTTTTTTTGGAGTTTGTTTTATTTTAGACTTATCATGTAACCTACTGGCATGTGTGCTAGTTATCTGGATTGCTTTGCCAGTACGTTCTGTTGTACGTTAGATTTCATGCCTGTTACGTGAATTTTGCACCAGTAGCCTGGATGACCTAAAGGAGATGACTTTGGACAACTGTTAAAAAAAAAAATCTGTGTTCTTTCCATCTAGCTAAAATATGCATAAGGAACAATATTTCTTAATGAAATGAATAGTAGGAATGTCTTGTCTGTCATGCTTTAGTACAGGCACAGACATTAGACAATAGACATTAAAACTGAATGCTAGTGGTCATAGTGTTCTAGGCTAACTATAATTAAATAGGAAATTTTTTTAAATGGATGTTAATCTTTAGAAGGGATCTACTTCACAGTGTGCTCCTGGAATTACATAAAACACAGTTCAGTAGAAGGGTTAGTGTTCTGCCAGATACCCTTGGCTAATGCTCGAGGTAACTTAAGAGCTTAATGTAACTTTTCTAAACAGTGCAACTGTACAGTACCATCGCAGCAGAGGGTCCAGGTAGCCATGTTAATAATGACATTCTGGCATTACTGCTGTATGTGTGTAAAACTGAAACAAATCCTAACATCTTTTGTATATAAAGTTGCTTTTTAGTTTTCTGGAAAATAGAGAAGGTCATTTGATCAACCTTCTCTACTTCACAGGTCATTAAGTTTTAAATAGATGACTGTCTGCGTTTTGCTCAGAGACCTGAAGTAAAGTAACAGTTTTCGGTCTTGTGAAAACAAAGTGGTTTATTTGCTTGAGGCAGAACACAGGAGAGGTTGAGGTGCTGCCACTGCCTGAGGACCTCACGGTGGCAGGAATTGACTGGCTGGAAATTTGTCCAGACAATCACAGTGGGGGATGCAAGGCTCTGATGAAGAGGAAGGTGGTAAAAACCCCCTAAGCCCAGTGCCAGTTTGACCTGAAGGAAAATGCCTCCGTGCACTGAGCATGTTAACTCAGCCGGCCCCTACTCTTGCAAAAGGAAGTACTAGCCAAAAATCTGAGAGCACCAGTCCGTGTTCTTGCTGGTTGTCTCAGTCTTTGCTTCTGAAAAATGGGGAGCTCCACAAACCTTGCCCATATCTGGTCATCTGTGCCCCAAGAACGGTGAAATTCAGTGGAATTAATGCCTTCAACCACCTGAAAGCAACTCACGGAAACTGAAGCAGAAGATTTGATTATGAATTGTTGTTTCAATGTGGAGCAGCACTCTGAGAGTATTATTTACACTTAAATTATTGTAACCAGTTTATGTGATGCAATTGAAGTGAATGTTCCCGTGGGATTTAAAATTTTCTGAGCTTCACAAAGGCCGTAATGTAGAGCTCGAGCATTGTGCAAGTAAAAAACCCTGCAGTTAATGGTATGTCTGAGAAATAAAACACACATACATATTTTATATTCGTATCGTCTGAAGAGAATGAGTTGCTTTTGCAGCGCAGAGTGCAATGTAAAAGGAAAAATAAATATTTAGAGCGTATTTGTTTGGATGTAATCATATGTATGTGAAGTCATATATTCAGAATTTGGCTGTGTTTATTTCAACATGTGAGGCTCCAGACCTCGTATCTGACATATTGACAGTTGTATGTCAAGTTGCCTGGCAGCTGTATACATTCAAGCATGCCACGCTTGGAGCAGACAAGATCTGCATGGGAGGTGATTGTGGAGGGTCTGAGTGCTCCGCTTCCTGCTGGGACAAGGAGAAAAATGAGGCACTGTCGCCAAGCCTGGGGTTTCACAGAGTTTCATCACACTTGATGTCTGCCCCAATTCTCCAGCTGCTGAAATCTGGTCACCATCGCGGAATGCCAGCCTTTGTTTAACAAATAAATAATCTAGCCTTGTCGTTCTGGAGAAAATGAAAAACATTAATCCTAATTAAGTCCTCACATTAGCTTTCCTTTCCAGTTTATAAACCAGTCTCAGATTGATGGTGTTTAGATACAGTGTGGGAGCTGCATGATGCAGAAGTTTTGATTGCTTGGGTTTGGTGATAGTGGTGACATCATCGTTGTGCCCCACCTTTCTCACTGCATGCATTCAGTACATGGATTTGCAGTATCCAGCAGTCTGTTCAAGGATGTTATAGCTTGCTTGTAGGATGGCTGGGAAAGTAGAGAAAGGAATGGTGCACTTGTGTGCTCATGTGTACTGTAAACCACCTCTGGGGAGAAGAGAGATATCTTTCTT